>JAIZAY010000993.1:0-24356 GCA_029531755.1 Holothuria leucospilota | reverse complement strand
CATCATAAAATACGACAGCAACGATGAGAAACATCATCTTTCTTGAGTTTGAAAACCTCACGATAAGCAGGAAATACACTGTATGTTGATACACGAAGTGCTCTTTGATGCTATCTATCGAGAAGTGAGCATTGATTGTTGGATGCAGGTGCAAAGACTTATGGCTCCTCAGTTAAATATAATGGCATTAAAGTTGAATTTCCCGCCATTCAGATCCCGTAATAGTGATGCTTGGGAGGTATGCTCAAGTGATTATTCACAGGCTCTCTTCTTATAAAGACATCACAATAGTATGGAAAATACTAGAATGCTACTTAATGGTGATAATAGTTCACAAAGGAAAGTAACAAACAAATCTTCCCAAGTTTCGTTCCTGTCCTTTGTCGTAAACCTTGCAATTCCATTCATGGTTTTACATATAATTAGCATAAAAAGAGAAACAATTTCAAGAGAAACAAAGTAGAAATAAGTACGCGTAGGTCGCCTTACCTCATTAAAATCAAACATAAAGTGACTTGGTCGGACCAATAACGACGTAAGCTTTGCAGGCAATGTATGGACTTGGTATGATGGTGGGAATTAGTTGTGCAGAAATTTGTTTCGGCCACAAATTTGGAGATGGGGAATCATCTCCGTCTGTTATATGAAATCAATCTAAATCCATAAAGTTTTGAAGGGTCACTATGATTAAGTCCGCTGATGTCGGACAAACAAGAAACCGGATTGGTAATCATTTCTACATATTGTCCAGAATCCTGTCCTCTCCCACTTTTCCTCTGAAAATACCGTAAACTGAGAGAAAAGTACTGACTTGGAATAAGCCTACTCAACTTTCTCGGTTGTAGATTTCTGTTTTGCTTTCTGTACATCATTTTGCTATGCATTTATTTTTTCTGAGGACCTGTGGGAAGATTAGTTAATAAGAATTAAAAGATTTACTCGATTGGCATAAAGTTGAAATGAAAACAAAGTAAGAAAAATATCTTCGTAGAGGTTTTTCAGTTCCAGTGTGGTCCGCTGGGGTCATCTCTTTTTACATAAAAGGCAAGACGGTAGGCAGAATTTATCAAAGGTGTCGTGAAAGTGCAAACGTCCTTCACCGGTTAATGTTGAGTCTAAAAACTCGGTTAAGTCGCACTACAAGTTTGTCTACTAATCTTAATTGCGTCAAACCGGAACACCGCATTAATCATGTACTAAATTTTAAATTTTCTATGGAAGGGGACTCACAGGCCACATATCTTGACCATTTTGATGGCACATGATCATTGCAAAACTGATGTATGAAAAACTTGAGGAGAAGTAGTAACTGCAGTGTTGTTCTTGTTACACATGAAAAGTAGCTCGTGTTAAAAACATTTACTTACTCAAAAATATAAGACGATCGATGTATGTATGCAATGCTGAAAATGTAATTAATGACAATTATTTTTAAAGAAAAGCACTCACTACAATGGAAAAATGATGGTTTATCTAAAATCAAATACAAAGAAGGGCTAGGCAGGGGAGCAAAACACCGAGGTAAAAGGTACTTGACACAAAACTGAAAGCGGGGGAGGCGGACCATCAGTCCTTCTCATTCAAAATTCAAAACAATCGAAGTCTGGGGAAAGTTGAACAATTTGAATTGCCTTATTTTTGAAAATTCCGTAAAAAATTGTGCATATTTCGCGCACATTCTATATACAAATTATCTTGTTATTGCATCCCGAAGGAAGAAGGGAGGGGAAACCATTAAAAACCCCTGTAACCTCTAGGAACACCCATCCTCTCCATCATCTGATCGGATCCACTGCATCATGAAAACATTAAATGGAAAGGATGGCACCCTACCTGACACTACCCTGTCGTCTGGTTGTTAGCTCAAATAAGACTGTTATGAAAATAAAAACAAAAGTATAACTCCAATATTTAGGTCTGTGTAATGCGCATTGCATTCGTAAAAAAAATGCTTATCCTAATGCATAAATGTAACTGAAGGAAAATATTGCTCAAATGTCTTTGAAATGCTACTTTTCGGAGGGCTTGGCCAGCATCCATCGTACACGCCAATTGTGTCATTATTACTTGCCATAGCACAGCATGAGTGAAATCATCACCATCGGTACAATCTTTTCGAGTGATCTATTTTCTCCACCATCAAATCCTTTGCATCATGACGAATTCGATCTCTTGCCCCTGGATGACCAGCTGGGCCCTTAGATTGCCCCGAACTCCACTCCGGCAGGGGAGCTCGTTTGTCCCCCGCAGCGCCTGTGGGCCTGTTGGTGTCATCTCACGTTTCACCTTTAAACATTATTCGTGTTTTGGGTGGGAGACGTAGCAGACAAGTATACCCTACTTGCTTGCATGGTCTAGAGGCCTCATGTAGCCGAAAATGACCCAAAGTGATCGCCCACAGTCGAAAAGCTGCATAAGTAGGGTGGAAAAAAATCATTTTAAACTGTCCTAGTTTGACATTTTATGATAAAGGCTGTGTGGTCCATTCTCCCAATTAGTCGCTACCTTTCTCGATGAAATTTTTCTCCTATTTTTTATTTTGACAAAGGGAATCTAAAGGCCGGTCCATCCCCCAGTATAGTCCTATAAAGCAATGAAAGTTAATGATTTATACTCTTCGGCTCTGAGCTATGTCCGTGATTGGCCGGGAAGAGCAGGGTATGACCTTATTAAGTTCTTCTAGCGCAACGCATGACCTTTGAAAGTCGATTATGGGACCATCGCGTGTTTACATGTGGGGATCTTCTCTAGCTTTTATCTTCAATGGAATAGCTGATTTGTTCCCGTACATAGGCATGGGTAAGTACGTACACATTTTCTGTTTTTTTTTCTGTTCTGTTTTTTCTGTTTCCTCCATTTTGTCGAAGATATACTATTATAGGAAGTTGAAAGTACTGTGACAGTAATTAGTGGGCATTTTGAACTCAGACTTGCCTTAGTAGAGACACATTTAGTGAGAAAATAAAAGAAGTTTCAGTGCAGAACCTATCTGCAAATTTTATTATGAGAATTGATTCATGAAGAAAATTTCAGTGGGCTTCGCTGACAATTAAATGCACTTATTCAAGCCCAATTGGCTGATACTCACTATTAGGACATTAATCCATGGAATTATTTTGGAGAATACACGGTATTATTCCGAATTTCTGCTTACCGGCAAATAGAGGTAAACTTTTCAATCTCCTTCAATAAAGACCGGGTGTCAAGAGCGGATCATGTGCAATGTAATATCAATCTTATCGTGTTGTACATGATTTAAATTACAGTACAAATATTTCTCGTGACAAAATGTTTTACAAATGATTCTTGTTTGGGCGCCCTTCGCGCGTGTCTATAATCGCCTGATGACTGTTTTATTAATTCAGTTGCAAAGAAAATCTGCTTTTTAAACCTTAATTCATCGGTTAAACTTTTCCTCTCATATTCCCCCTTTTAATGAAATATTCGTTAGAATTCTCGTCCGAAATTATGACGATTTTTGGCATGTCCTTGGTGTACTCACATCTGTTACGTATGCCAGCTAAGAGATCCCTTTCAAGAGCCTTCATTTTTAATAACTCACAGAATATCTAGGGCCTTCTCCCTCGATCTCCGACATCAGGGGCGGGATCTGATGTCTGAAAGTGAGGGGTAAACCCGGCTGGACTGCCAAACGTCGAGGAAGGCGCCACGGGAGCTAAGTGCTCCCCCTAACGGCGTGGGGTCCAGGGGTCCGCCTTAGGCCCCTGGAGGAGTCCAGGTGCAGAGCCCCAGTGGGGGTCCAGGGGGCAAAGCCATGAAAGCTCTGCAGTGAAAACCTAAACTAGTCAGCATGGTGTCTCTCCTGACTAATTTGACTGACTAGCGTAAAATTAGTCGGTGGATTAGTCAGTGATCACAAACTAGTCAGTTGATTAGTCGATGTCACATGGACTTATCCAGTCAAATTAGTCAGGAGAGACACCATCCTGACTAGTTTAGGACTAGTTTAGGTTTTCAGTGATGCATGGAGTATTTACGAAGTTGTAGGCATTCAAATGATACTTTTTAGCTTCAACTTCAAATGATATAAGGTGGACACTTAACAGACCACAAAAATCACAATTCGACTTTTTTAATTATATTCTTACTTTGTGTGACTTACAGTCAGCCGGGATTCATAAATGCATGGCTTGAGGAAGGATGGGAGAATGGATTATTTTGAAGGTTCCCTAGGGCTTTGGAACAATAATGTTAAGTATGTGAGATCTAGAACTCAAGTGGGTGCGCGTGAAGCGTGCTGAAAAAAAAACGCATTTTGAAGACTTTTTAGAGATATGAGTTCATAGAAAAGCTAAGAAGAGTATCCTCATAGAGAGGTTCTCGCCCTTCCCCTTCCCTTAGTGCCTGTCCCATATCAAGGTAACGGAAATGGCACTTTCCGTGCCTTTCAACTTGTATCCAAGCAATTTTTAAACAGTCGATAAATTTGCTTTGAAACTTTCTAGGGGAGGGGGAACTTTCCCCTCCGCTGCTTCCGGCCATAGGACAATGGTGGTTCCAGTGATAATGGAAGAGTTTGTGCGAACTTATGACAAGCAAGATGTTTTATAGGAAGTAACCCCGAATCCTGAAACAACACCGATTTAATGTTTTTGCCGGACTCTAAGCTATGAAAAAGCGCGCGAAGCACGCGAAATTATTTTGGGTGAGCCTATACACTAAAAAGAATCTGTGCTTATTTAAAGCTTACATAGGTCAATTGTCCTGGCTGTTGGAACCTATCGGGCACAACTTACCTTTTACTTCCCTCCTCTAGTCACTAGCCGTACCGCAAGACAGATACAAGCAGACAAGAGAACATCAACTAAGTCTTGCGAAATGAGATAAAATTCCCGACATTTACATAATTCCATGTATTCTACCTATGAAGTTACTTGAAAAGATGAAAAGGGTTTGTGACCCTTATATTTAGCATTAAGTAACGGAACTAAGGACCATATAAAGCGTGGATAAAGTGTGCCAAAAATTTTGGGTTTTATCTCAGAAATGACCTTTTTGGAAAGCCAAAATAAATAAATTGACCATATGTGGCGACAGAATTTTCCCGACAGGGAACGGGGCCATGCCAGGGACCGCAAGTTCCGTCAGTTCCTTTACCGAGGGGTTGGTGAGAAGTAAATATGAAGGTGCCTGACTATCCTATGCCACCGTAGGGCATATTTTGCACAATATCACTTTTTACTTCAAGACCCGACTTGCGCACTGATAGTGCTCTTTTGAGTCTGAATCGTGGAGTTGCAAAGCGCGCGGAAATTTTTAGTAGGCATACACTAAAAACATATGTAATCATTAAGCAAAATAAAGAAAAAATAAAAACTGTAGGGGTTGTAGACCGTATCGGGGATAACATACAATGTGTCGAAAGCACCTGGACTGCCCGATGGAATAGCCAAACTTTGCTCCGTTAGTCGCTCACCAACCAGCAAATAGCTTTGCGATATGGGATGATGGAATGAAATATACGACCTCTACATAACCTGTGTGCTGTGCCTACATGTTACTTGGTAAGGGTGACAGGACTTATGCTATCTAGCTATGTGGAATGGAACTATTGAAGAAACTGGAGTGACCCTACAACGCGCGTAGCGAGCCGAAAATTTTGGATTCTTATTGGAGATATTGTCCTCTTGAGAGCAAAGACTGGTAAACCGTTGGGGAGACTAGTTGTCGTTCACACCGGACGGATGAACCGACAAGATCAGCAAATGTACCGACAGAATATCTCAGGAAGCCAAGTGAGAGCGACCGCCTCCTGCCCCTTCAGTTACGCTAGTGTTCTGGACCATTTCTTGAGAAAATCCTGCTTTCCCCTTGTGTTATTTCAAATGCTAATGAATTTTTTCTTATGATGATTCCAAATTTAAGATAGTAATCGTCAGTCAATTTGCTGAGGAAAGGTATTAGTTGGTGAGGAAAGCGAAGCGAGAGATGTGGCGAGGGTTATAGAAATAGTAATTCACTCAAGCTGTCCCACAGGAAGTAGTAACGAGACAATTCCACCAACGTTTTCCTACGCACAGCAGTGCAGAAGTACTAATGAGACATTAATTTCATTATTCATGGGAGCACATGCAAAAATTTATCGAAGATTGCGATCACTAAACATGGGTATAGGGTCTGGGATTTTGTTTGCAAGGACCATGGTGCATTTTATGACGTGCAATAGTACTTTCAATGACCCTTATTTTAGAGCTTCAAGTCACAGTGGTGTGGCGCATAGGAGACGCCCATGCTTTGAAAGAAATTTTACGGTGCCAGACAAAATTTTAAATTGCATTGAATTTTCTTTAAGGGTGCGGGCGAAGCGCGCCCAGAAAAATCTTCCTAGCATTTTTATGGTATTTGATATTAATGTTTTCAAAAGGTCATCATAATACAGGCGCGGATCCAGACATTTCGAAAGGGGGGGGGCTGAAAGCTCCCTTGAATATTCTCCTAGATTAACATTATGCTAATTTTCGCGTATTTGTTATTGTTGATGTGGCGAAAAGGGGGGCTGAGGCCGGGAAAGCCCCCCTCCTTCGATCCGCGCCTGTCATAGGCTATTAAAATTTCTCTCATAATTTTTCTGGTTTCTCTGGTTTTTATTATTTTTATTATCTTTAAAGCTCTGGAAAAAAGTGGGGGGCAAGTGCCCCCGTTATCCCGCCTATGCCCACCATTGACAGTGCCCGGGAGAATGGGGTCTTCAGAGCGGTAAAAAGGCGAAATCGTCTAGGGATGGGTGAGGTATGTCGTCTGAAAATAAGGGTGCCATATCCCGCATATTTTGTGTGGTAAACTTCGCGCGATGTTGCTACTATTTTCCATCTGCGATGCACTAAACAATTTTACATTTGCTATGGTTACGTACAGAGCCAACTCCATCATTATGATTTCACAAGTCTGTTTCCGTCTCATACAACCTGTGATGGAAGTGTATGGGAGTTTATTATATGTTTAGGGTGATCCCTCTGCTAATAGCCTATGTACAGGCTTTAATTTCTTCGATTCTTCTCTTGGACGTTTAAACATTTGACCTCATGTAACTAAAATGGACACCTACTATTAGATTGACCCCCTTTCCCTACCTCCAACCTCCTACGGTCCAGCCAAAAGTGCAAAAATCTCAATAGATGTTGAGAGTTCAAGCTTAACAAGCAAAGCACCATCTAACTTTTTAGCCACTTTAAACGAACAAAAGTTTAACGAAGGGGAGGACAAGGGAACATCACTGCATTGGAAGTAACATTTCTGGAAATCTTGGGATGAATGCCTGGAAAAGTTTACGGGCTGTACTCCAACTGGTGATGACCCTCTACTTAGTGTCAAAATCTCACTCGTAACTGTACACTCAACCCCCCACCCGTTAAAAAATCCTGGATACGCCCTGATATGGGTGTTTCAAATTATACATGGAGGACGCAGGAATTCTCTAGAAATGGTTCAGAATAGCCGTAAGCCGGTCCTTTCAATTTAAGAGCGCATCCAGCGCTACCATCGAAGAGCAATACGGCCTACGTTGAAAGCCGTTACGTACCAAAGACATTTTCCTTTACGAACGCTCATGGCCAAAAATAGGTAGGATGGAAGTAATGAGCTAATTACAGACCACAAGAAACAGTATTAAATCGAATTAGTACACCTGACTATCATTTTTGACTTAGACATCTTGGTCTTACCACCCTGGAGTTGAGAAGGATGGGGGGGGGGCATGTTCCAGGTTTACAAATTTCTCTCAGGATGGAATCGTTTGTTACCTTGTAGTTATTTAAGGTTCGAAGTAATTCTCGGGTTCGAGCCCATTGTAAGAAGCCAGTAAAGTGTTTTGCAAGGCTTGACATAAGGAAATTCAACTTCTCTCATAGAGCTGTCGACGAGTGGAATAGTCTGTCTGAGTGGGTAGTTAACTCCATATCAGTACACTGCTTTAAAGTTAACGTTGACAAGTTCTTCCGTGAATGTGGTAGAACGCAATTGCACTAGGCTCGTTTGGTGTTGGATGGTTGTTTGTTTTCAGTCAAGGGTTTATGGACTTCAGGGCATCTTATGGGGCCTTATCCCTCCTTTGCCCTTCAACATGTTATGTTTTGTTATGTTAAACAGTAGGCCAAATAAAAAAAAACCTAATAAAAAAACCTTGCTTAATTGATGCATAGTACCTTCAAAAAAATGAAATAGCAATTTGCATCTGCATGGGCCCTAAGGTTTTCTTAATAGAATCCTCTATTAGGGGAGGGTGTCTCCGGGCCGCTCCAATCCCAAAGACAACACTTACGGTTATGTCAAACTTCCAAACGCCTGCAAAGCGAATCAAGTAACGCCCCCAGTACATCTGAACTATAGAAGCAAAAAATTAATCGTAGATAGCAATTTGTCGGAAATTATCGTCTTTGCCCCTCGTAAAAAACAACATCTCTCGCTACGTAACTGTTTTGGGATCTCGCGTTAGAAACTTACACGTTCAAATTCTCGAAAACAAGCCTTAATACCGTATTTTCCCAGCTGAGAGTCTTATCGGACCCGGTGTAGAGTAGCCTACAGTGTAGGGTAGCTAGAACCTTTCCAAATTTTCTTCACTTTTGATCCAATTTTTAAAATTTTCTGCCTGAAACTAAATATTCTATATACGTTTAGGCGTTCGTGCAGAGGGGGGCTTTTCCTGCTCCAGCCCCACTTTTCAGCACCACTTAATTTTTTGGGATGATCCCAAATCTGCACTTCATAGTTTATGCATACTTGTTTTGATTTTCAGATGACAGAAAATACCATTAAAACAGCGTTTAATTTCGAAGTTTTGCCAAACACCCCATCGAGGTTTCGTACATTTCATACTCCGTCGTATTTTGTAAAATCCCGGATATCCGCCCTCGATATCGTATACTCCTTCCAGGATCCCCTCCCCTTTGTCGGCTTTGATCAGATTGCTGGGCATCCCACACCATCTGTCGAAATGTTTGCCCCAGGATCGTAGTCAGACAAGTTGTTAAAGAGGAGGGGATTTAGCTTCCAGGGGCCCTGCCCCTGCTTCCCCCGCGCCCCTGCCCGCCCATGGAAGTTGTGGGTTTGGCTTAATAGCCTCCACCCTGTCCGACATCCTAGTGTTATTCTTACAACATGCATGGGGTAAACCTCTGTTTTACATTTGATTGTAATTATGCACACTAAAAAGTAGCCAAAAAAAAAAACAGCCTGCGGGAATCGTTTTAAAAATTTCAGGAAATTACCAATACTGTGAGAAATTTGGGTCTGCACTGAG
The DNA here is from genome assembly GCA_029531755.1 of Holothuria leucospilota. Classification (NCBI taxonomy): domain Eukaryota; kingdom Metazoa; phylum Echinodermata; class Holothuroidea; order Aspidochirotida; family Holothuriidae; genus Holothuria; species Holothuria leucospilota. Next base: position 15,097 of record JAIZAY010000993.1, on the reverse strand, counting down.
TTCAAGGAATAAACTTTGAGTAGTGGAAGCATTGCATGGAAATCAAAAAGTCGGACCAACTTTATTTGAAATATATATATATATATATATATATATATATATATATATATATATATATATATTATATATATATATATATATATATATATATATATTGCTAGCTTAAGACCGAGACCGGGAATCTCGAGAACGGTCTCGAGACCGAGGCCGGTCTCGAGTACTACATCACTGGAGGATACACCACCCCTCCTCAAGGATGCCAACTTCCCAAGGTGCCCACTGTTCTAGGTACACCACGTGACTGTGCTTATCAAACTCAAGGCTCTGGAGAAGACCCCGACTTTACATGAAACAACAAAATGTCATCATTATTTTTCGTTTTTGTTTCCTGAACAAAATATTAAGCCATGGATCTTAATAAATATCATGGACTACCGTATCTTCCTGTCAAATTCAGTACAAATTTTGAAAAAAAAAAATTAGACCAATTGAGTGGGTCAAATTCCAATGTTAATGCCACCGATTTGTTGCAGATATCATCAGACTTATAACAAATAAAACTCCTTAAAGAGGAGGGGGAAACCCCTTTTCCGCTTTCTCCCCCAGACCTACAAATATATTTACACAGACACACGCACACACACACGTCATGGACCAGCATTCATTAGCCAAGCATCTGTCTGCATTATTTAACTGGGTTATATCAAGTTTATACAGCTTACAGAGTAACATCCAGTACTAGTATCCCCTGCAAAGTGATTTTAAGATTTTTATGTTCTTTCTGTAAGCATAAAGTTCTAAAAATGCTGAATGTTCAGACGCAACTAACAAGGTCTGAGAGGTGTTATTTCCTGCAATCTGTGAGGCATTTTGGGCAAAAAATTATCTTGGCCCCACTCTACACGCCAACTGATGGTGGCGCTTTGCTTAGATATAGTGTCACTTATATGTCTTTCAATCTCGAGGGGCCCCGGGCCCAATCTCTGGGATTTTCTCGACAGCTTCAGAAATGGTTGAATAGCCACAGAAGTCGTTGAAGAAAAATTCCCTGTCGAGACCCCTGGACAACCGCTTCTAGTCTGGCGCCTTCGCCGCTCACTCTGTAACGCTTCGTATGTCACACCTTAGTCAAATGCAGCATCCGTTGACAATCGTTTGTCAATAGTGTTATGTTTCTACGGACGCCAGTACATGGGTTTGTATATGTATGAACAGACGGACTACCCACATTAACGTCATTCCATTTATTTAGTATACCAAAGTAACAAGAATCGTGTTTTGAAAAGTTAAACTTCATAGTACCCTTAAATATTGAAACATGTAGACCAGTTTGCATCTAAGCCCTACGTTTTTCTTCGAAATTTTCAAAGGAGGAGTGTTCCCCTCAACTTAAACCACTCACCAAGGCAGCAAAACACCAAAAACTCTTGTAAAGCAAAATCGAACACCCTGTTACGTACAACTGAAGTAGTACCAAAATGTTATTTGAAGCTAGTAATCTCAGGGAAATTTCGCCTGTCTTCACTCCCGAACAAAAAAAAAATGGCCACCAATGTCACTAGAAGACACCAACCGACGGTACAGCACTGTCATGCAGATGGGTGGCCGGTAATGGCCGTTTTGATAGGGCAAATGTTTTAGCAAAGGTTTAGTGACCATGAACTCGGTCTCGGTCTCGGAGGGTGTGGCCTCGGCCTCGGCCTCGGTCTTAGGAATCATGGCCTTGGCCTCTATAGGACCAATTCCCGACGGGTCCCACTGCTGACATTCCATACAGCTAATCATACAGGCCCTTGAAATACCATTTATTCTGCAACAACAAAGGTATTCATTATTATTTGTTCTGTTTTCTGAAGTATTTGTCGAGAGCAGTTTGATTCAGGCTAACCGTAACTGCTTTTTGCACATTTTGAAGATACAAAATATCTAGAGCTTGTGTGCAAAAATGTTAATGCACATTTGGTAGCATGTTAAATGAACTCGCTGTGAGTTAAAGAGGAGTGAAAAATGCCAGTGTTTAGTTCGACCGCTTCTCTCCCAGACCGTACAAGTATATTTGAGGGTCCTAAGGCAAGGCCAACACCGGCGTTCTGGCCAGCATTCTTAGGCCAAGAACTTTCTAGACATTTTTGCATTTTCAATTTATGGACAGTTCGTCTATATCTAGATCTGCTGTCCCACCACAGTTTGATTTTAGCATGGTTCCATTTTTTATGTGGGTATGAATTCGAACTAGCTTCTAACATTGGATTTCAGGTACGCAGGTTTACTACAAGGGGTTTTAGGGAGGGTTATTCCGGCACTGCTTTCACCAGGACATGTTGAGCAAAGGGCAACATTTATTGTTGCGCCCAACTTCAACGGTACTTTGGTCAAGCTTATGCAAGAATTAAATGGGGTATTCGTCTTTACTTCTATACAACTCTTGTATGGCGTGAAAATTTCACATCTTCTGAAAGGATTTTCCTCCTCTGGTTGACATACAAGAATCGACGTTAAGAATGACTTGGCAAGTCGCAAGACGGAAACGGACTTTCAGGCTGAAGGAACAATGGCGCATACTTGCTATGGTTAGTATTCAACTTTCATGAAGCATCCAGAGAAAATCCCGATGTCTGGTGTTTTCACACGGGACCAGCATGTTTGAAGACTATGAACTAAGCTGAGACTACCATCTTTCACGCCCATTCAGTTATCTTAGTATCCCGAAGAACAAGAATTTTGTTGCAAAAGTAAGATTTATAAAATTAATTGTGTTGCGTTGAACATGTAGCCATTTTAGATCTTTTTAAGGCCTATTATGAATCCTTCAACGAATACTCCATGCAGATGTACCTTACTGTATAAACTTAATGCCAGGCTCATAATTTACTAGCAAGCTTGTGTACATGCAAAATCGGATAAGTTGACGGTAGATTGTTGATGCTAGTAAATCTATTATGAACGTTGTCTGGAGAATAGCGCAAGGGAATTTTCGCTGTTCTTATCCGGTAACCCTCAGAATTAAGCAAAATTGGCCATGTCACGTGGATGACCCGCCAGGTACCTAATGCCAAACCTTGTTCCCAACTACTTGCCCCCCATTTGAGCAGGGTTAGGATCACGCGTATTTTGTGGCGCGAGTAATTTGTGTATGAAAATGCTTAAAATTTTGTCTAGAAACAAATGAAACTAATTGAAATCTTTCGTTTTCATGGAAATGTGCTTCGCTCGTAGAGATTCTCTTAGAATTATGAGCTTACTCCGTCAAACATGTGACCTGCAAGTCACACTTGTGGCATCTAGTAGTTGTATCCTTCAGAGTCATAGCTTAACCTCTATGTTCCTCGAGGACGTTTCTCCAGATTGTTAATGTCCTTAATCTCATGCTTAATACTTTATGTAAGAAATTACATTATTTCATATAAATTTGAGATGTATGCCTACTTCTCATTATTTAGGTAATGTTCTATCTAAGAGGCAAAACAAGGCTGCTTTTTGCAGCATCTCACCCTGAAGTTATTTCAAAGAGAAGAAATCAACAGATTACATTCGCTGAAAAGGAGATTACTAATGGTTGGTAATGCTCTTTCATTGATGCATAAGTTCGAATCAGATGCAGAAGTAGCGCTTCGAATTAAGGCCCTTGCGCAGAGAATGTTTTAGAATACATATTTGCCTCGCAGTAGCTACTGAAGATAAACAATTATGCGGCGAGCGGGGCGCAGTTTGGGAGGGAACTTTCGATTGGGACTGGCTAAAACCCGTTTTCAGAAAGTAAACAACATTTTTGACATTTTTTCCTTAATACGTCAAACAATTGGATTTTCCATTTCGTACTTGAGCAGATCAATAGCATGGAGCGCTTCCAAAATTTCGATTGGCTAGCACGTTTACACACATTGCTTACATAGCCTCTGTCGAGTGTTTGGACATATCGAAAGGGCTGTAATCGTATTTGTCATTGAATTATACACATAGCCAAGATCTGATGCGGTGGTGGGTCATCCGTGCACAATTAATTCTGTAAAATGGCGGACGGAAGCAATCTCAAAGAAACTTATATCAATATGTTTCAGTCAGATATCCAGTAAGATTGTATTCAAACAAGGAATTAGCATCAAAGCCTAAAGATGCTCACACGTATCTTTCACGTGTTCCATAAGACCTTGATAACATCGAACGGATTTCATTTTTTGAACCTGAAATGTTTCTCCGTCTTTGTCCACAAGATCGTTGCGTTTCTGACAGGAATTTCTTTCAAGGGGAAAGAAGTAATCTTCTTGAAATGCTATCACGAATTTTTGCTCACTTCAATGAGGCAAGTCATGTTTGTTCCATGTATGATTTTGAGTTAAGAACCATAGGAATTCCCGATTTGGGATTGCAAACAGGTGGAACCCTGCATAGGATCTTTGAGAACATAGCGACCTCATGTTTTCATGAGTGAGCTTCTACTCATTTTTTTTCCTAGTATTGCACAATTAAGCATCGTTTATCTTGTATTTCAGTTGATGAAATTTTCTGGTACGCTTACGTGTTTTACATAAAACACATATTTGAATATTGTGGTAAAGGAAGTAAATCACTGTGTCCCCAAAAAATATAAGTGACATACTCTCTGACTGTTACATAACTACTCTGTGACTTACACATGAAACACCGTGATTCGTCTACCACATTTAAAGCTTTCCCTAAACTTTGAACGATAATGTAAAATCTACGAATTAACTTCTCTACCTATTCATAGATCTGATGAGGTAACTCTTATGTATCAACTACTTCGCAGAAGTAAGAATCCATGTAAAATTTGCAAAGAACATGATATGTTACCACGGTAAAATGCAGCCATAGACTTACTCAATTTCTATAAAGAGACTCGATTCAAATGGTAACCAAGTGTCCCCGATCTTGTAAGGGGACTTCAGAACCCAACTTCGGCCCCCATTCCCCAAGCTTCCAACGCCATGTTTAATTTGCACAAGGATTTCTAAAGTCCCTTGATACAGTCAAGTCACTACATTTTGCCGAAAGCTTTTAAAATACGTTTGCAGGTTCTATGAAGAAATTAATTGCACCACCTATTTTGCTCTTGAAGTATAATTCACTTAAATGTACTAAGGTTTTCTCTGGAATATATGCTCTATCTGTACATAGGATTCAAGGTTCTCCTTAATGAAGACGCTCTGCAAACGGCATGTCTGATCCCTATTCCTTGGAATATCCCATTATGTCACTAATTTTGCTAAACATATGTGGCTATACAAAAGGCCATTACGGCTCCCATTGCATGACATTACGGCTGAGTGTCTTCAGTGTAATGTGGCATTTATATTGTCTTTTCGGATGTCATCCACAAGTCAATTTCACTTCCAATGACTAGCTTCAAAGAGCATTTTGTTCTACCCAGTCTGTACGTAACATGTATGTTTTGGCTGTAAGAGGTTGATGATGCCTTTTTCTTTTTGAGCATGACTCGTAGCAGTATTCAATGAGGGGATGAACACTCCTCCGAAACTTTGCTGCCCTAGGAGCTAGTTGGAAACTGGTCTACTTAATTCTTATTTATATGTTTACTATGATGTTGTCTATTAAAGATCTCCGACAAATCGAAAGAATGAACTTTTATGGTATAAAGGTTGATCATAATGACATAAACACTCCTTCCCTCCAGGCTTAAAACGAACAGTATTTGACTAAAGATTGAGATATGGCATTTTGACTAAGCTGTCCAACACTGTTACAAATGATTGGTACGCGAAGGCAATAGTAGAAGCGTTGTCCAAGTCCCTACAGACTATGCGGGAATGGCTTTTCTCAACCCGACTTTCACCTTTCTAACGATTTCAACCTTTTTCTAAGCTTGCTCGAGAAGATCCCGAATTCCTGGCTTCAGATTGGCTAAGTGACCATTCTGTTTTAGCTGATTCCACTCTTGCCGGAGTGTAATTCATCATTTGGATAATTATACTCCCAGATGTAAATTCAAACTTCAAGAAAGATTGGTCACTTGCAACCGTCTAAGAGTGAATTCAGCTCTTTTACATTTAGAAAAAGAACGTTTAATAGGGAATCTGGAAGTACTTTGCAGATACTGATGGGTTCTCTGTACACGATAAACTTTTAACCTTTACGCTTCGCTAAAATCTGGCCATGATGTTTTGGCTCCGCTTGGATGTACCATGATTTCAAAATTTTTAGTCACAAAACTGCCTCCTCCTTTAAGAGTTATTTGGGTGATCTCAACCGTGATTAACACAAAATTGAATCCATAAAGTTCTATTCCCTTTTCAATGTTACGGTTATGACAGGAAGATCTATTCCATGATTTCTACAATCATGATAAATATTTTGTCAGGAAACTAAAGTTCTAATGTCCTAGTTGTTTGCATGTAGGGGCATCCCCCTGTGAAAGTCCCTCGGTCTGTCTTGGGATTTGCTCTTAAGACATGAACACTCAACCTCCAATTCCTTTCGTTTGGAGCAACAAATTCTACAATGATACATTTAATCTTTTATTTGAATCAAAGTCAAAATCTTAGATATAATTAACAGCAAAAGCGCGAGATTTCTGAATTACATAAATTATGCCTTGTAATGCCCAATATTGCCCTTTTTTAACGATAACTGTTTGTCTGCACAAGGGGTAGAACAAAGTAAGGGACTCAAGCATTTTGGCAGGATAACTTAATCAAGAACTGGGGGCGCTCGACGGGGAGGAGCAGTTCTTCCGAAACAAATTTCTTAATTTCCTTAATAAGAACCAAATTTTCAATTTTTCTTCCAGACCTCAATTTTCAGCCGCCCAAAATTTTTGGTTGGGGATCCCTGGAAGCATTGCTTCGGCGGGGCTTCCGGGTTGACTGGACCCCTAGGGGTTTTGGCCTTCGTCGGGCTATTTTTCCTAGCCTTCTAATCTTATGCGGTTGTTGGGTAACAAAATTTTCCTGCAAAATTGGGCACTTCGGAGCAAAATTCTTTTAAAGCAAAGTTAAAATCATATTAACTTTTCAGCAGAATATTTATAAATTATGGATTTAAGCTTAGTTGGAAGGTCAAATTAATGCCGGGCAATCAGCCGGGTTTCATGTAGTAATCTTGCATTAAGTACATTTTTTACGTAACTTAGGTTTGAAATGTTTATTTTACTCGTACCACACTTTATTTCCAAAATTTTTTTTTTTTTCCTTTTTTCTGTCTACAAAATTTCTTCAGGTGGAAATATGAATAAACCTTAATTTGCCCGTAAGGAATTGGAGGCTCCTCACTGGTCATTCAGAATCCTGCCCAAAATCATGCTAGTGTTCCCATTTTGCTTAATCCTCACATTCGGGGAATTTCCCTCTGGGTGCTAACAAATCATACTGGAACCACAAAGCCCTGCTCATGGTTCCCCACCTTTTGCAAAGAACTCAACTTTTTTTCTGTCTTGCGGAACTTGGGAAAAGCATCACGTTCTTTAGCAAAGGAGGAAGGAAATTCAGAAGATTAAATTTTCGAACGCTTGAGGTATATTCCAGTAACCGTACCTTTAAGCACTGTGGTTCTTTAAATTAACCTGAGTTCCCGCAAACCCTTAAATCATATGGTACTACGTCCTCAAAAATATTATCCTTGGTGCCCCCCCCAGCTGCCTTACCCCCCATATAAGATTCCTGTACGGGCTAATTATCAAATTTTTGTGGTTTAATTACCGCCTCTAAATTCATCACTCACATGGCCCTAAAAAAGCTTGGAGAGGGTACCTCTATCCATGGTGCGCGGGCCTACTTCCCCTAAATTTCCCAAGGGCGCCTCCTCTAATTTGTTTTCGTCTATAAAAATTCAAAATTTTTGCATTTTCTTCCTAAAATTTGCCCATCCAATTAGTCGCCCAAATGCTTATTAAAGGACCTCCCAAATATTCAAAATGGTTTCCACAAGGGTCCCCCCTTCCTTACCGGGAAGGCGGCCGAAACAACGTTCAACCCTCCTTCCCCGTTGCAGTTCAAGCCTTGTCCCTCATTCAGCACAGTTCGGTTATTTCCTCTTTGATAAGTTATAAATGTCAAAAAGAGTTCATTTTAAACATAAACTCTAAATTTTCGCCCAAAAACATGAAAAATTTAATTTTACAAACTACTTAATTATTTTTAAGTGGTAAACGGGAAAAACTGTTAAATTTTAAGGTGGCTTGTGAATGAAAATGAGCAGTGTTGTAGTCTGGCAAGTCCTATAGAAGGCCAAAGGCATGATTCCTAAACAGGGCCGAAGCCCCACACCCCGGCATTTTTTGGGGGGGGGGCCCAGACCGAGTTAGTCATAAAACCCTTTGTAAAACCATTGCCCTATCAAACGGCATTTCCGGCCACCCCTTGCATGAACAGTCGTACCGTCGGTATTGGTGTCTCTAGGAATTGGTGCCTTTATTTTTTTTTTTTTGGGTTCGAAGTTGAAATCAAAATTTCCCTGAGAATGCTCAAAAATTTTTTGGGTCCTACTTCAGTTTACGTAACAGGGTGTTTTTTTTGCTTTACCAAAGTTTTTAAGGTGTTTTGCTGCCTTGTGAGTTTTAAGTTAAAATTCCTTTGAAAATTTCGGAAGAAAAACGTAGGGCTCAATACAAATTGTCCTACCCTGTATTCAATTTAAGGGTTAATATGAAGTTTAGCTTTTCAACACTCTTTGGGTTAACTTGGTAACTTTTAAAGGCTCGTTAATGTGGGAAACTTGGTTCATTACATTTCAAACCCATCTCTGCGTCCTAGAAACATACTTTTATTACAAAGGATTTTCACGGATGGCTTATTTGACTATGTTCATACGAAGGTTACAAAGGGAGCGGCCGAAAGTCCACTAGAACGGGTCCAGGGGTCTCACAGGGAATTTTTTTCAACGCTTTCCTGTGGCCAAATTTCCCTTTCTAAGCTTAATCAGAAAATAGAAGTAAAATTTTTTGCTACGCGGGGGCCCACCGATTTTTAATAGTTTATTAAACTTATTTAACAAACCGCACTCCCCAAATTGGCGTGTAAAGGCCAAGTTTTATTAATTTATTTCAAATTTAATAATGCAAAGTATTTCTTTAGATTGCAGAGAAATTTGACCTGGTGCCAGGGGCTTTTGGGCACATTGTACCCGGGGGGCTGGCAACCCTAGCAATTTTTAAACTTTTAGCTAATGAAAATTTTTTTGTTATGCTAAAAAATCTTTTAAACCACATTGAGGGATTAAGCAGTACTTATTAGTAACGTATTGTAATTCATAAACCGATTAAATAACAACGATGGGTTTGGCAATTGAATGCTCCTTCATGGTTTCCTGTCGTGAAAACCTGTCGATAAATAGATGGTTTGGTCTAGAGGGAAAAGGGGAAAATGGGTTTCCCCTCCCCTTTAAAGATTTTAATTTGTTTTAAGGCTAATATTACAAATTTTTTTCAAAATGGGCAATTAAATTGGAATTTCCCCCAGGTCGTATGTTTTTTTTTGTAAAATTTGTTACTTTTGCAGGAGATATGTTGTCCCTGTTAACTAGCCCCGCTTTTATTTTTGGGAAAAATAAGCAAAATTTTTCCTTTTTGTGTTTCATATTTAGTGTCGGGCGTTTTTCATGCTTGAGTTTGAAAGAAAAGTTTTAAAACGGTGTTTTCTTTGAACGGGCAACTTCCATAAATTCTATCCTTGTCAAGTTGCATATTTTTTTTCAATAAATGTCAATATGGCCGTTTGGGAGTTCCCCTTTCCTAGTTAAAATTTTATACTTTTAAATAAATTTATACATTAAGAAAGTGCAAAAGTGCCATTAACCTTAATACATAAGGTAGGAAGTTCATTTAGAAACTTTATAAATACTTTTAGCTTTATTATAAAAACAGAATATAAAATCTTAAAAGTTTTTTTTATATTATTTTTCATTTCAACATATTACTTATAATCAGGTAAACTTTCTAATTTATAAACCTAATCCCCCCAACCTTTTCAGCCAAATTTATCGCTTGACAAGCAAAAAAGTATAATTAAAATACATTGTGGATTTTTCGCCTTAATTTCCGGTTTAAAAAATGAATTGGAAGCGGTTATTCCTCAACCTAAAAGCACCATCCGTTCTTTGTCCACATAGGTGTCCCTTAAATTTTAAAACTTTGAAAGGATTAAATTTGAATCTAAACGACCGTAATTTTACCATTCAAATTGTGGAAACAAGGCAACTTTAAATTTCACCAGAAATTTATTTTGCCCCTGGCCCCCCCTTCTCACCTTTCCCCGTTTCCGATTAAGAGGAATTAGTAATTTTTTTGTTTTATCCTTTAAATATGATTCCTTTTTAGTAATAGTAAAACCTAGAATTCCTTTTTTAACAAAGAAGGCAAATGGGAAATTGGTACTCCTTTTGGAACTAACATTAATAACTTCAGAATTTTCCCTAAGTTTTTATAACGGACCGTGAATTATTACTGGGGTTTCTGTAATACGGGAAATGGGAAAATTTAATTAGCAAAAATTTAAAAGCAATTTTTATCAAACATAATTATTTATAATATCAGAAATACGCGAACCAAACAGCATTTGTTTTTGTTAACCAGAAAAGATGAATTTCTCATCATACTCGAAATAGGAATGTCCGGAACTTTGGGGTACTGACATGGCCCCGGCCCCATGTTGGAAAAATTCCGCGCCACCCATGGTCAGTTTACTTCTTTTGCTTTCATATTGGTAATTTCTGGGATAAAACCAAAATTTTCGGTACGCTTTGTCCACTCTTCCCAGTTCAGTTATACTTATGCTAATTAGTACAAACCTTCCACCTTTTCAAGTTAATAAGTAGAATACATGGATTTATGTAAATGTCGGGATTGATCGCATTTCGCTAACTGGTTAACGTCACTTGCTCTGTCGTACGGTACACGACTAGTGACTCCGAGGAGGGAAGTACACTAAAGTTAGGCGCGATAGGCCCAACTGTCGCGCTCAATTGTTTATATATGCTCTAAATTAGTCAAAATTCTATAAGTGTATGCTTACCAAAAAAATTTCGCGCGCTTCGCGCGCTTTGTAATTTCACCGTTAGATTCCCAGGTTTTGATTCATTTGCATGGCTCTTGGTTGATCCTTTCTTTGTCAATATGCGGTAAGTTGTGTAATCGCTGACGTTTATGGGAACCAAAATTTAAAAAAAAAAAATGAATGTGCCCTTTTTATGTTGGACCCCCCCTCAGAAAAGACCCTAGATCCGCCCCTGAAAGTGTTGTGGAAATTAAAATTTCGAGTGTCGGTGTTCAGAGGCTGATGCTATCATGCCTCAAACAAAAGGCAAATTGAAGTTCTACGGTCGGCGAAAATTTGCTTTACTGACTACTGTAAACTTACATACAGGCAACACTAACCTTATTAAACGGTAGAGTGCATACACCCTGGGTATACAAAAGGCCTAGCGATGGTAGGCCTATTTTACATCTGAGATGTCATTTCGTAGTAATTTTAGTAGTGGACATATATGAGAGTAGAGGACGTGAATCAATTTTTATCCTAGCCAGTAACAAGTTACCTTAGAGTGGGAACATACTTTTCAATTTAGGCCTTGTTATAACACCCATCCCCCCATTTAATTGCGAGGGATTGGGGAAATGGCCTCATGTTCTCCAAGGCCTCCCCACAGTGGCATCTAAATGATCTAAAATGTCTTACATAGCAAGTTACGTCTGTTTAAGTTCTAGCAAAGTTAAGTTTTTAAGCATCGTAGAATCTGGTCTCTTTTTTATTTTTGGTCTGTATCAGTTAGTGTCTGGTTCTAATTGACTACATAGTTTTCATTACACAAATGCATTTTGTTCTTACCCTTGGACAGTGAAAGTGTATGAACATATAAAAGTGTATTGCTATTTTTGCACATGTAATCTTTTAATGTAACACTACATCATGCATTACACAAAGACCACTGTTCTTTTAGAATATGGTGTAAATCACCAAAATGGCAATTTTAGTCACTTTATTCATGTGATTACCCATAGAAATAAAGTAAGGGAGAATGGACTCAGCCTATCTGGATTGAAGCCCATCGTTTGGCCGACAACAGAGCCCGGCGCGTAATACAATATCACTCATTGCTTTTGCCTCAAGTATTGGCAAAGAAACTACAAGTTTTCAAGTTAGAGTATACAACCAAATACTTAAGTCCCATGGACTATTTCCCTGTTTTTGAAAATTACTCCAGATCTTTCGAAAAATGCATAAAATAAGCTATAACTTCTGCTAAAAATATACTTTGGGGTGATGACTGTCTGTTTCGAAAGGGCCTCCCTACTCAGCATAGGTCAGATTTTAGCCGGTTGAGGGCCTCTGGCCTGAGACGTACATGCATGCGCTACGGCATTTAACACACTGTTTTCACAGCAGCAACAAGTCGTCGAAGGAGCTCGCAAAAATACCACATTTTTGGTAAGATAGCCCCGCAACTGGACAAATTGGGCATAATATCTGATTATTTATGTTCATTTTGTGTATTTGAAGTGCATTTTGAATCCTAAATGAAAGGGTAAAGGTGAGATTTTGAAGTATTCCTGTGTACGAGAATGTTCGTGAGAGTATGTCGTCGCTCTGTTAGCATGTGTGTGGACAGGCTAAATAGCGTGAAACATATAGGCCTAAAAGTGTTTTCACCGATATTGTAATATACATTTGCGAGGTTATTTCAATGCTGTATGTATGAAAGACTTGGTCATTGTACTGATTATGGAAGGGACTCGATTTACAATTTGATAAATTTGAAAAGAAGTCTTTCTGGAATTTCATTAAATCTAAGAGGACTGATAGCCTAGGCTACTTCTGGTATCTCGCCTCTGCAGGCCAGATTGGAAAGTTTGCCCTGCTATGATTTATCCCCCGCGCAACGATATGAATTTCGAAGTTGCCAGCTGCGGATATTTAACAATTGACAACTGCAACCGTGCAGACTTGTTGGCAACAAGCATACGTTGCCTGGGAAAGGCGATTTCCTGCAATGTAGGAGGTGATTTTGGCCAAATTTTCTCAGTACGCTCTACGCCGACTGATGGTGGCGCTCCGCTTAGATAGTATCGGCTGCACAATTCTCCTGGCTATTATTAAAATCCCTCGCGCACCATCATAAGCTTTCCAATCTGGGCTGCAGGTTCAAGGAAAACTCCTGTCCCCTTCCAAAGATAAAGCCGAAGCCCTGAATAATCAGTTTTGTTCTGTATTCACAAAAGAGAATTTAAATAGTATGCCTGTTATCGATTCTAGTCCCATCCCTGATATAGGGGACATAATCTCACCACAGTGTCCTTAAACTCTTAACTGATCTCAAAATGCACAAGGCTGCTGGGCCTGACAATGTCACTGCCAGAGTCTTAAAGTCCTGTGCCAATAGTATTGCCCCCATTTTTCAGAAGTTGTTCCAAAAGTCGGTGTCAAGTGGATGTTTACCAGCAGCCTGGCTTGATGCTAATATAACTCCCATTTATAAGAAGGGTGAAAGATCGGACCCTGCGAATTACAGGCCTGTCTCGTTGACATCCATCCCTTGCAAGCTTTTAGAGCATATTATTCACTGTCATAAATGGATCACTTTGACAAATTTAATGTACTTGCTGATGTTCAACATGGTTTTCGTAAAGGGAGATCATGCGAAACTCAGCTTTCTGCCCTTGTTGATGATATAATGAAGATTTTAGATAACAGAAGCCAAGCTGACCTAATCATAATGGATTTTAGCAAGGCTTTTGATACAGTTTTCCACCAGCAACTTCTTAAAGGCAATAGGCAGTCGCCCCAAAATTTTCTTTGAAAAATCAGCAAACCGTTGCAAATCTCCTTTAATTGCATTACAAGCACCTCTGAAGATGTTTTGAACATAACTATAACAAACAATAGGTAAAACAAGGTGAAATTCTCCTTGAATTTCACAATTCATCAACAAAAATATTGTCACATGATCAAAATAGGCCAATCATGAACTAGAGTGACAGGTTACACTCACTCTGATTGGGGTGACTGCATACTGCCTTTAAAGAACTCAAGCATGTTGGAATCCGAAATAACATCTTAAATTGGATTGAGAGATATTCCTAACAAACCGTTACCAGAGGGTGCTAATTGATGGAACATCTTCAGACAAATCCCAAGTCATTTCTGGTGTCCCTCAGGGCACTGTCTTGGGACCCTTACTCTTTTTAGTCTATATTAACAACTTACCGGCAAATGTTCAAGGCTAATTCCAGCGTGACTGACGGGACAGTTTCACGCAGTTTTCTTTTTTGAAAAGCTTGTAGAAAAAAATGTGCTTGGCTTAGCCAAAAAAGTTATAGTGTAAATTAACAAGAAAAAGTCATATTTCAATTTGAAAAACACAGACTGAATCTAAATCATTAAACAGCTGTATGGCTGCAGTTTGAAATCAGCGTGACTGACGGGACACGAAAAACCATCACTTTTCAGAAAAAGTAGATTCATGCAGAATTCTATCTGTTCTCGGGGGAGATTAATTGGAAACTCTTCTTAAAATTAATTATTGGTACATAAACAACCAGGAAACATTGAATTCATTTTAATAAAATTTACAAATTGCAATATGTGGCTCGATCATCAAAATCGTGACTGACGGGACATTTTTGTCACATTTTTCTCACCATATATGCAAGCCATTTTCAAGTCTTCAAAATGTATGTTCTTTTCTTAAAAGTAGTAAACAATGGAAAACAGTAGTTTTAATATCATTTGAATCAAGAAATAACTATTTTACTTAAATATTTTTTCACCTCCAATTCAGCAGAGGTGTTTGAGTATTATAAACACCTCAGAGTATTGTAGAAATGAATCAGTGATGGAACATTAGACATTGTTTTCACAAATTTCTCTTTCCTATGCCAAACAACATCTCTCTTTGGCTCAAATTTGTATGATGTATCACTTCTACAAGTTTCAAGGTACTGTGTGTGGTATATACCGGTAATTTTTGACATCAAGAATCATACCATAATATGTGACCATGTCATACATCACTTCAGCCCATGTTCCAGTTCCAACATTGAGATGATCTTGCACAGAGGGTGATGTAAAGGCATCATATACTAGGACATTACAACTGGCTTACTTTTGGGGCTGGTATGGGCGAAAAATCC
>JAIZAY010001203.1:0-19175 GCA_029531755.1 Holothuria leucospilota | reverse complement strand
CCGGGGTTAAATAATATTGCCTGGTGACTTTGGGAGTCTTGGGTTACATAGAATTGTTTTTTTTTTGTTTTTTTAAGGATTTTGGGGGTCTTTTATACGTGATGGAAAAATAAAAAAGGGTAAAAAAAAGGGTTATATATTGTCACTTAATAAATTACTAAGAAATGACCTCTCCGAATGTAAAATAGGCCTACTTATCGGCTAGGGCCTTTTGTATACCCAGGGTGTATGCATTCTACCGTTTTATAAGGTTATTGTTGCCTCTATGTAAGTTTACAGTAGTCAGTTAAGCAAATTTTTCGCCGACCGTAGAACTTCAATTTGCCCTTTTGTTTGAGGCATGATCGCATCCGCCTCTGAATACCGGGGACATCTCCGAAATTTTAATTTCCACAACACTTTATGGGCAGAATTTCAAATGAAAACTGATTTATTGTAAGAGGAAATTCAAGTAAATTTTTTATGCTTATACAAAAGACCTTCCGTCGAATTTAACGGGTGTTTTAATAAATGTATTCAAATTCATCTGCCTGTAAATTTTACTACAGGAGCTGAGTGCGATGCCGAGTTTCTAGGTACGGTATACATTTCTGTTGCCGATGGAATACAAAAAATGTGACGTCCATCTTTTGCATCAAGTCATTCTAAACGTAGTGACGGTCATTACTTGCGGACCGAGGGTTTCCATGGAGAGGCGTACTAATGCAATAACTAACTCAACTTTAAGGAAAAATTAACGTGCCTTAAAGGTAATCGAATGATTTTCACAAAGCAAAACAGAAACGTGCCCCGTGGGTCCGGTTCAGGCAGGGGCGGATCTAGGGTCTTTTCTGAGGGGGAGTCCAACATAACAAGGGCACATTCATATTTTTAAAATTTTGGGTTCGATCCCATAAAGGTCAGCGGTTATAACAATTTACCGCATAATTGACAAAGAAGATGACAAACCAAAGAGTACATGCAAAAACTGGAATCAAAATCTGGACATCTAAACGTTAAACCTGCAAAGCGCGCGAAGCCGCGCCAATTTTGTTTTTTTTTTTTGGTAAGCCTACCACTTATAAGATTGTTTACGCATTTAAAAGTTTATGTAAAAGAAGAATTGTCCGGACTTTGGGCGCTATCAGGCATAACTTTATTGTACTTTCTCTCCGCGAGGCCACTAGCCGCACCATACGACAGAATACAAGTGACCGTTAACCTCAAGGTTTATGCGAAATGCTATTCAATTTCCCCGACATTTACATTAATCCATCATATTCCTAGATATTACACTTGAAAAGGTGGAAAGGGTTTGTACTATCTTTAGTCTATAGTATAACGGAACTGAGGAAGAGTGGCAACAAAGGATACGAAAATTTTCGTGTTTTAATCCCGAAATTAACCCTATGCAAAGCCAAAATATTAAGCCGACTACATGGGTTGGCGGCAGAAATTTTCCCACAGGGGGCCGGGCTGATGTCCAGCTAACCCCATTTTCTCGTCGCCATTTCGAGGGATGGGATGGTAATGGCAAATAGAAGAGCCTCACTAATTCCCATGCCATTTGTGGGCATATTTTGCATTATCTAATATCTTGCAAGATCCGAGTTCGCGCACGTGATAGTGTGTTCTTTGAATCTGGATCTTGAAATTGAAAAGCGCGCAAACTTGAAGCGTGGCGAGAAATTTTTATATAGCTTACACATAAAACATATGAAGAAACGAAAAAAAAAGACACTTGTAGACCCGTTGGGTTGTAACATAACGTTGGATCGAAACACACCTGGACCTACACGGAATGAAATAGCCAAAACTGCTCTGTATAGGTCTCTCACACAACTGACTGTACCGCTCAATGACGCACACAAAGAGGACACCAACTAGGCTTTTGGCGATATGGGAATGAAAGTTACGGACCTTTATCATAAACTACGTACTCTGCTGCCTATATGTTGCTTGGTATAGGGTGGAGCAGGACTTGTGCTATCCTTGCTATGTGGAATGGAACTATTGAAGAAAAATAGATTGACTCAAACTGCGCGCGTAGGCGCGCCGAAAATTTTGGGTTCTTATTAGAGAAATTAGTCCTCTTGAGAGCAAAATACAGGTAAACCGTCCGGGCAGAACTTTCGACTAAGTAACCTGCCCGACGAAACTGTAAAAACTTCCTCGATAGGGGGCCAGCCCTTACCCCAACGGGTGGGGGGGGGAATGAACACTTTCCTCAAACTGGCTGCCACCGTTACCCTCGACTGGGGGAGGTGAGGTGAAGAATGCTGTAATGTTGTTGTTCCCTAATATAGTTTGGCGGCGCGACTGTCAAAAAACTCCTCTGTCAGAACAGGATGACTGGAATCGAATGTTTTGCTTTTTATTTTGCGCCAGCAGAACCGGTCATCGGTCAAAAGCCCATTGTCGTTTATTTGACCTGGTGGGATTTTATATAGTAGTAATTTTAAAATTAAACAAACAAACACGCGATTCGTCTATTGTGACATTTCTGTTCAACTCCTTGACTTTAACCTAAGATTGGCTTTTTATTCGCCATCACTAGTGGCAAACACTATAATCAGAAGAGAGGAATTCCAGGCCATGAATATCATAGCGAAACGTATTTAACCTACTCTCTCTTGTTCATGAGAGGAGGGATACTAGTGGGTAGAGGGAAGGTTTCGTAGATGTAGCGTTTAGGAAGTATGAACAGATCATTATTTTGTAAGACGACCAAAGGACTAGCACTGACCTTTTGGAATCAGTATTAATACCCAATAGTAATACGTTGCGACAAAGCGCTAGCTAGTGAGTATGACGGTATGTCTGCCGTGTTTTGTATTTACATTGAATGCCCAAGCACGCCACCCAACGAAAAGTGATTAAATGCCTGACTGTCACGCAGGCCGGTAAGACTTACTGTAGTCACGGCGGTTCCTCGTGGGTAAAACGATTGCACTGTTCTTTGGTTTGTGTTTGGGTGGGGCAGTATAGGCTACCGTAGTCAAATATTTGCCGAAAGTTTTTGCGATACGTTCCTAGGACTTTTGTCGCCGGTGAATTGATTGATACTGGATGAGGGTAACCAAAATCTCCTCGGAATTGGTCCACTGTCATTACCTGTAAAACTTTTTTTTTCTTTTCTTTTTTTTTAAAGGTTAAGTGTGAAAAAAAGCCAATTTTGAAAAAGGTGCGAAATATGGAAATTTTGAGGTGGGGTCGCGGACGTCGGCGACCCCCCCCCCCCGATCCGCCACTGTTCAGGGTAAGCCTTAACACTTAGAAACTGGGAGGTTCAAAACGATTTTTTTTGTCCCCAAGTGCAATCGAGGTTGATTTTCAGTCAATTTCCATGAAAATCATGAAAAATAATGCCTTAGTTAAGGGTCCCAAGGTTAGTGTTAAAATGTAATTGGCCCCAATTCGTCCCTGCGGAAAGAAATCACGGGTCACGGAAACACATACAAACGGCCTTGAACTCGAGTATACTATAATATAGGGAAAGGCCGAAGAGGTTAGTTTTAAAAGACGTTTTGAACATAGGCCACACATGACAGGGATGTTAAAACTGAACTGTATTTAACGTCCACAAAAGACAATCCCCGACCACAATGTTCAGTTTTTTTTCTGCGTATGTAAACATAACATAACATAACATAACACGTTAAAGAGCAAAGGAAGGGCAAAAGCCCATAATATGCCCTATGAACTTGGGGGGGATTAACCAGAAGTACGCGATGAAAGTTAAGAGCCGGGTGGGGGTAAGGGGAAGAACAAGGGCCAATTGACAGAGTTTTTTATCCTTATCATACCAAACAAATTAAAACAAAAAAAATCTCCGCCACAGCCGAGGCATAAAAAATCTGAAACTACTCCCAAAGAGAGTTACGCACACCAGGAGGTGACAAACAATTAAAAAAGTGCCGTTTCATATCAATTTAGTGAAGAATGGTGCAAAGAAAGCGCTGTTTTGAAAGCCTTCAACGAACTAATCTGTTCTAGCAAACAACTATTTCTAATATTTTCTGGCCAATATTCATATTTAAAAAAAGTTTAATCTAAAAATCATTCCAGACAGGCCCGTAGGAGACCAGACAATGAACTGAAAACGGTCGAGATAACTTCCCAAGGGCCAAATCTTTTTTTTTAGGGGGGGGGGAGTGTACTATAATGCATTAACAATTTTTATCTATTACCTTTTCTAAGCCGGGCAAAAATATTCCCAAGGCTCTCCCGCCGCGGTCCCTTGGCTGCGGGCTTACATTAGAACACATAAAAGTAAACATAGTAACAAGAAATTCAAGAAAGGACCGGTGCTGGTACAAGGAACTTTACCCTCCAAGTTTTTTAAACAAGCTGGGTTTCGTGAAGGATGACCCCATCTGTCGGCTGTTCACGCCCAGGATCAAGTGTGGATTGACCATATCACTCTGGAAGCGACGTAGACAGCTATAAACATACTGCTAAAAGGGGAGAAAAGAACGCAATCGACTAAAAATATCGACAGGCAAACGATGAGAAAACATCATCTTTTTCTTGAGTTTGAAAACCTCACGATATCAGGGAAATACCTGTATGTGTGATACAACAAAGTGCTCTTGGATGCTATCTATCGAGAAAGGTTGAGCATTGATTTGTTTTGGGATGCAGGTGCACAGACTTATGGCTCCTCAGTTAAATATAATGGCATTAAAGTTGAATTTGCCCGCCTTCAGATCCCGTAAAGTGATGCTTGGGAGGCACGCTCAAGTGTTATTCACAGCTCTCTTCTTATAGTGACATCACAATATTAGGAAAATAACTAGAATGCCTACTTAATGGTATATTAGTTCACAAAGGAAAGTAACAAACCAATCTTCCCAATTTCGTTCCTTCCTTTGTCGTAATCCTTGCAATTCCATCATAGTTTTAACATATACTTAGCATAAAAAGGAGAAAATCAATTTCAAGCGAGAAACAAAGTAAGAAATAAGTACGCGTAGGTCGCCTTACCTCATTAAAATCAAACATAAAGTGCTTTGTCGGACCAATAACGACTTAAGCTTGCTAGGCAATGTATGGACTTGGTAGGATGGTGGGAATAGTTTTGCAGAAATTTGTTTTCGGCCACAAATTTGGAGTGGGGACTCATCTCACGTGCTGTTTAGAGAAATCAATCTAAATCCATACACGTTTGAAGAGTTTACTGTATTAAGTCCGCTGATGTCGGACACACAAGAAACCGGATGGGATCATTTCTACATATTGTTCGCAGATCCTTCTCTCTCACCACTTGTTCCTCTGATGTACCGTAAACTGAGAGAAAATACGATTTGAATAAGCCATACTCAACTTTCTCGTTGTAGATTTCTGTTTTGCTTTCTGTAACTCATTTTGCTTGCATTTATTTTTTCTGAGGACCTGTGTGAAGATTAGTTAATAAGAATTAAAAGATTTACTCAATTAGCATAAATTTGAAATGAACACAAAGTAAGAAAAAATCTCGCAGAGGTTTGGAGAGTCAGTGTTCCGTCCGCTGGGGTCATCTCTTTTTGTACATAAAATGCAAGACGGTAGGGCAGAATTTATGCAAAGGGTGCCGTGAAACCTGCAAACGTCCTTCACCGGTTAATGTTGATCTAAAAACTCGGTTAAGTCGCACTACAAGTTTGGTCTACTAATCTTAATAGCGTCAAACCGGAACACCGTAATTTAAGCATGTACTAAATTTTAAAGATTTCTATGGAGGGCTTCACAGGCCGACATATCTCGACCATTTTGATGGCACATATCATTGCAACAAACTGAATGGTAGGAAAAACTTGAGGAGAAGTAGTAACTGCAGTGTGTTCTTGTTACACATGAAAGTAGCTCGTGTTAAAAAACATTTTAACTTACTCAAAAATATAAGACGATCGATATAATGTCTCATGGTGAACATGTAATTAATGACAATTATTTTTTAAAGAAAAGTCACTCACTACATGGAAAAATGATGGTTTTTTATCTAAATCAAATACAAAGAAGGGCGAGGCAGGGGAAGCAAAACACCGAGTAAAAGGTACTTGACACAAAACTGAAGCGGGGGAGGGGGACGCATCAGTCCTTCTCATTCAAAGTTCAAAACAATCGAAGTCTGGGGAAAGTTGAACATTTGAATTGCCGTATTTTTTGGAAATTCCGTAAAAACATTGTGCGTATTTCGCGCCACATTCTATATACAAATTAATCTTGTTTATTGCATCCCGAAGGTCGAAGGAGGGAAACCATTAAAAAACCCTGTAACTCTCTAGGAACCCCATCCTCTCCATCATTGCCTCGATCCACTGCATACTGAAACATCAAATGGAAAGGATGGCACCCTACCTGACACTACACTGTCGTCTGGTTGTTTAGCTCAATAGACTGTGTTATAAAATAAAACAAAGTAATATAACTCCCATATTTAGGTCTGTGTAGGCCATATGCATTCGTAAAAATGCTTATCCTAATGCATAAATGTAACTGAAGGAAAATATTGCTCAAATGTCCTTTGAAATGCTACTTTCGGAGGGCTTGGCCAGCATCCATCGTACACGCCAATTACACTAAGTCCTATTACTGCCACGCACGGCATGAGTGAAATCATCACCATCAGTTACAATCAGTTTCGAATTTCTATTTTTCTCCAGCCATCAAATCCTTTGATCATGACGAATTCGATCTCTTCCCTGGATGACCCACTGGGCCCTTAGATTGCCCCGAACTCCACTCCGGCAGGGGAACTCGTTTGTCCCCCCGCAGGGGCCTGTGGGCCTTTGGTTTCGATCCCACGTTTTCACCTTTAAACATTATTCGTGTTTTGGGTGGGATACGCGTAGCAGACAAGGTGATACCCATACTTGCTTGCATGGTCTAAGCCACTCATGAGCCGAACAATGACTAAAGTGAATCGCCCACAGTCGAAAGCTGCATAAGTAGGGTGGGAAAAATCATTTTTAATGGTCCTAGTTTGACATTTTATGATAAAGGCTGTTTGGTCCATTCCCCAATTAGTCGCTAGCTACCTTTCTCGAATGAAATTTTTCTCCTATTTTTTATTTTGACAAGGGAATCTAAAGGCCGATCCATCCCCCAGTATAGTCCCTATAAAGACATGAAGTTAATGATTTATACTCTTCGGCTCTGACTATTGTCCCCGTGATTGGCCGGAGCAGGTATGAACCTTATTAATTCTTCTAGCGCAACGCATGACCTTTGATAGTCGATTACTGACCCATCGCGTGTTTACATTGGGGATCTTCCTCTAAGCTTTTATCTTCAATGGAATAGCTTATTTGTTCCCCTACATAGGCATGGGTAGTACGTAACCCATTTTCTTGTTTTTTTTTTTTTCTGTCCTGTTTTTTCTTTTCCTCCTCCTTTTGTCGACAGATATACTATTTTAGGAAGTTGAAAGTACTGTGACAGTAATTAGATGGGCATTTTTGAACCAGACTTGCTTAGTAAGACACATTTAGGAGAAAATAAAAGATATTTCAGTGCGAACTATCTGGCAATTTTATTATGAGAATTGATTCATGTAAAAATTTCAGTGGGCTTCGCTGACAATTAAATGCACGTATTCAAGCGCCGAGAAGTGAGCATTGATTGTTGGATGCAGGTGCAAAGACTTATGGGCTCTCAGTTAAATATAATGGCGATTAAGTTGAATTTCCCGCCATTCAGATCCCGTAATAGTGATGCTTGGGAGGCCACGCTCAAGTATTATTCACAGCTCTCTTCTATAGTGACATCAACAATATGTATGAAAAATACTAGAATGAGAATGGCGCTACTTAATGGTGATAATAGTTCACAAAGGAAAGTAAACAAACAAAATCTTCCAAGTTTCGTTCCTTTCCCTTTGTCGTAATCCTTGCACTTCCATCATATTTTTACATATAATTAGCATAAAAAAGAGAAACATTTTTCAGCGCGAAACAAAGTAGAAATAAGTAGCGTAGGTCGCCTTACCTCATTAAAATAAACATAAAGTGACTTGGTCGGAACAATAACGACGTAAGCTTGCAGCAAATGTATGGACTTGTAGATTGTGGGAATTAGTTGTGAAGAATTTGTTTTTCGGCCACGAATTTGGAGATGGGGAATTCATCTCCGTCTGTTATAGGAAATCAATCTAAATCCTAAAGTTTTTGAAGAGTTTACTGTATTAAGTCCGCCTGATGTCCGGACAAACAAGAACCCGATTGGTAAACATTTCTACTCTATTGTTCCCCAAATCCTGTCCTCTTCCCACTTTCCTCTGATGTACCTGTAAACTGAGAGAAAAGTACTGGGCTTGGAATAGCCTCTACTCAACTTTCTCGTTGTAGATTTCTGTTTTTGCTATTTCTGTACATCATTTTGCCTTGCATATTTTCTGGAGGACCTTGGGAAGATTAGTTAATAAGATTAAAAGATTTAACTCGATTGGCATAAAGTTTGAAATTTAAACAAAGTAAAGAAAAATATTCTTCTCAGAGGTTTTTCAGTTCCCAGTGGCGTTTCCGCTGGGGTCAATCTTCTTTACATAAAAGGCAAGACGGTAGCATAATTTTATCAAAGTTGCCGTGAAACTGCAAAACGTCCTTCACCACCGGTTAATGTTGAGTCTAAAAAACTCAGTTAAGTCGCACTACAAGTTTTGTCTAATACTCTTAATAGCGTCAACCGGAACACCGATTAGCAGTACTAAAATTTTAAAATTTTCTATGGAAGGGGACTCCAGGCCACATTTTGTAAAAAAAAATCTCGACCATTTTGGATGGCACAAGATCATTGCAAAACTGATGTATGAAAAACTTGATGGGAGCATTAGTAACTGCAGTGTTGTTCTTAGGTACATCTGAAAGTAGCTCGTGTTAAAAAAAACATTTTAATTACTCAAAATATAAGACGATCGATATATGTATGCAATGGTGAAATGTAATTAATGACAATTATTTTTAAAGAAAAGCACTTAACTACAATGGAAAAATGATGGTTTTTATCTAAAATTCAATACAAGAAGGGCGAGCAGGGAGCAAACACCGAGGTAAAGGTACTTGACACAAAACTGAAAGCGGGGGAGGGGACCGATCAGATCCGTCCTCATTCAAGTTCAAAACAATCAAGTCTGGGGAAAGTTGAAACATTTGATTGCCTTCTTTTTGAAAATTCCGTAAAAAATTGTGCGTATTTCGCGCACATTCTATATACAATTACTTGTTATTGCATCCCAGGACGGAAGGGAGGGGAAACCCATTAAACCCCTTAACCTCTTAGGAACACCATCCTCGTCCATCATCTGATCGATCCACTGCATCATGAAAACATCAATGGAAAGGATGCACCCTACAGACGACAGGGTAGTGTCAGGTAGGGTGCCATCCTTTCCATTTGATGTTTTCATGATTGCAGTGGATCCGATCAGATGATGGAGGAGGATGGTGTTTCCTAGAGTTACAGGTTTTTTAATGGTTTCCCCTCCCTTCGTCCTTCGGGATGCAATAACAAGATAATTTGTATATAGAATGTGCGCGAAATACGCACAATTTTTTTACGGAATTTTCAAAAATAAGGCAATTCAAATTGTTCAACTTTCCCCAGACTTCGATTGTTTTGAACTTTGAATGAGAAGGACTGATGGTCCCCCTCCCCCGCTTTCAGTTTTGTGTCAAGTACCTTTTACCTCGGTGTTTTGCTCCCCTGCCTCGCCCTTCTTTGTATTTGATTTTAGATAAACCATCATTTTTCCATTGTAGTGAGTGCTTTTCTTTAAAAATAATTGTCATTAATTACATTTTCACCATTGCATACATATATCGATCGTCTTATATTTTTGAGTAAGTAAATGTTTTTTAACACGAGCTACTTTTCATGTGTAACAAGAACAACACTGCAGTTACTACTTCTCCTCAAGTTTTTCATACATCAGTTTTGCAATGATCATGTGCCATCAAAATGGTCGAGATATGTGGCCTGTGAGTCCCCTTCCATAGAAAATTTTAAAATTTAGTACATGCTTAATACGGTGTTCCGGTTTGACGCTATTAAGATTAGTAGACAAACTTGTAGTGCGACTTAACCGAGTTTTTAGACTCAACATTAACCGGTGAAGGACGTTTGCAGTTTCACGGCACCTTTGATAAATTCTGCCTACCGTCTTGCCTTTTATGTAAAAAGAGATGACCCCAGCGGACGACACTGGAACTGAAAAACCTCTGCGAAGATATTTTTCTTACTTTGTTTTCATTTCAACTTTATGCCAATCGAGTAAATCTTTTAATTCTTATTAACTAATCTTCCCACAGGTCCTCAGAAAAAATAAATGCAAGCAAAATGATGTACAGAAAGCAAAACAGAAATCTACAACCGAGAAAGTTGAGTAGGCTTATTCCAAGTCAGTACTTTTCTCTCAGTTTACGGTACATTCAGAGGAAAAGTGGGAGAGGACAGGATTCTGGACAATATGTAGAAATGATTACCAATCCGGTTTCTTGTTTGTCCGACATCAGCGGACTTAATCACAGTAACTCTTCAAAACTTTATGGATTTAGATTGATTTCCTATAACAGACGGAGATGATTCCCCATCTCCAAATTTGTGGCCGAAACAAATTTCTGCACAACTAATTCCCACCATCATACCAAGTCCATACATTGCCTGCAAAGCTTACGTCGTTATTGGTCCGACCAAGTCACTTTATGTTTGATTTTAATGAGGTAAGGCGACCTACGCGTACTTATTTCTACTTTGTTTCTCGCTTGAAATTGTTTCTCTTTTTATGCTAATTATATGTAAAACTATGAATGGAATTGCAAGGATTACGACAAAGGAAAGGAACGAAACTTGGGAAGATTTGTTTGTTACTTTCCTTTGTGAACTATTATCACCATTAAGTAGCATTCTAGTATTTTTCATACTATTGTGATGTCACTATAAGAAGAGAGCCTGTGAATAATCACTTGAGCGTGCCTCCCAAGCATCACTATTACGGGATCTGAATGGCGGGAAATTCAACTTTAATGCCATTATATTTAACTGAGGAGCCATAAGTCTTTGCACCTGCATCCGACAATCAATGCTCACTTCTCGATAGATAGCATCAAAGAACACTTCGTGTATCAACATACAGTGTATTTCCTGCTTATCGTGAAGGTTTTTCAAACTCAAGAAAGATGATGTTTCTCATCGTTGCTGTCTGTATTTTTAGTCGATTGCGTTTTCTGTTTCTCCCTTTTTAGCAGTATGTTTCTAGCTGTCTACGTCGTCCAGAGTTATATGTCAATCCCAGCCTTGATCCTGGGCGTGACACGCCGAGCGACAGATGGTCACTGCCTTCCGAACCCATCTTACCTGGGAGGTTAAGGTCCTTGTACCAGCACCGTTCCTTTCTTGAACTTCTGGGTTTTTACTATGTTTACTTTTATGTGTTCTAATGTAAGCCCGGCAGCCAAGGGGGCGCGGCGGAGAGCCTTGGGAATATTTTGCCCGGCTTAGAAAGGTATAGATAAAAATTGTAATGCATTATAGTACACGGCCCCCACGCCCGCCTAAAAACAAAAAAGATATTTGCCCTTGGGAGTTATCTCGGACCGTTTCAGTTCATTGTCTGTCTACGGCCTGTATCTGAATGATGAAACTTTTTGTAAATAGGAATATTGCTCCGAAAAATAATTAGAATATAGTTTGAAATAACATTGTAGAACAGATAGCTTCGTTGAAGGCTTTCAAAACAGCGCTTTCTTTGCACCATTCTTACTAAATTGTCTGAAAGGCACTTTTTTAATGTCTTGTCCCTCCTGGGTCGTAACTCTCTTTGGGAGTAGTTTCAGATTTTTTGCTGGCTGTGGGAGATTTTTTGTTTTAATTTTGTTTGGTATGATAAGGATAAAACTCTGTCATTGCCCTTGTGCTTTAACTTCATCGCGTCTTCTGGTTAAATCCCCCCAAAGTTCATAGGGCATCTTATGGGCTTTTGCCCTCCTTTGCTCTTTAACGTGTTATGTTATGTTATGTTATGTTAAATACCGCAGAAAAAAACTGAACATGTGGTCGGGGATTGTCTTTGGTGACGTTAAATACAGTTTTAACATCCTGTCATGTGTGCCTATGTTCAAACGTCTTTAAACTTAACCTCTTCGGCCTTTCCCTATATTATATATACTGGTTTTCATGTCAGTTTGTATGTGTTTCCGTGACCCGTGATTTCTTTCCGCAGGACGAATTGGGCCAATTACATTTTAACACTAACCTTGACCCTTACCTAAGCATTATTTTTCATGATTTTCATGGAAATTACTGAAAATCAACCTCGATTGCCTTGGGACAAAAAAAATCGTTTTGAACTCCCAGTTTCTATGTTAAGGCTTACCTGACAGTGGCGGATCGGGGGGGGGGGTCGCCGACGTCCGGACCCCCCTCAAATTTCCATATTTGCCCTTTTTCAAAATTGGCTTTTTTCACACTAACCTTAAAAAAAGAAAAGAAAAAAAAAGTTTTACAGGTAATGACAGTTGACCAATTCCGAGGAGATTTTGGTTACCCTCATCCAGTATCAATCAATTCACCCGCAAAAGTCTAGGAACGTATCGCAAAAACTTTCGGCAAATATTTGACTACGGTAGCCTATACTGCCCACCCCAAACACGACGAACAGTGCAATCGTTTTACAGAGAATGTGACTACAGTAAGTCTTACCGCCTGCGTGACAGTCAGGCATTTTAATCACTTTTCGTGTGGCGTGCTTGGGCATTCAAAGTAATACAAAACACGCAGACATTACGTCATACTCACTAGCTAGCGCTTTGTGCAACGTATTACTATTGGGTATTAATACTGATTCCAAAAGGTCAGTGCTAGTCCTTTGGTCGTCTTACAAAATAATGATCTGTTCATACTTCCTAAACGCTACATCTACGAAACCTTCCCTCTACCCACTAGTATCCCTCCTCTCATGAACAAGAGAGAGTAGGTAAATACGTTTCGCTATGATATTCATGGCCTGGAATTACTCTCTTCTGTTATAGTGTTGCCCTAGTGATGGGAATAAAAAGCCAATCTTAGGTTAAAGTCAAGAGTTGACCAGAATACACAATAGTCGAATCGGTGTTTGTTTTTTTAATTTTAAAATTACTATATAAAATCACCACCAGGTCAAATAACGCAATGGTCTTTTGACCGATGACCGGTCTGCTGTCGCAAATAAAAAGCAAACATTCGACTTCAGTCATCTGTTCTGACAGAGTATTTT
This sequence comes from Holothuria leucospilota, assembly GCA_029531755.1. NCBI lineage: Eukaryota > Metazoa > Echinodermata > Holothuroidea > Aspidochirotida > Holothuriidae > Holothuria > Holothuria leucospilota. The sequence continues at coordinate 5,968 of JAIZAY010001203.1, read as the reverse complement.
TGACAGTCGCGCCGCAACTATATAGGGAAAACAACATACAGCATTTTCACCTCCTCCCCCAGTCGAGGTAACGGTGGAGCCAGGTGAGGAAAGTGTTCATTCCCCCCCCCCCCCGTTGGGGAAGGCTGGCCCCCTATCGAGGAAGTTTTACAGTTTCGTCGGGGAGTCTTAGTCGAAAGTCGCCCGGACGGTTTACCTGTATTTTGCTCTCAAGAGGATAATTTCTCTAATAAGAACCCAAAATTTTCGGCGCGCTACGCGCGCAGTTGAGTCACTCTATTTTCTTCAATAGTTCCATTCCACATAGCAGGATAGCACAAGTCCTGTCCACCCTATACCAAGCAACATATAGGCAGAGTACGTAGTTTATGTAAAGGTCGTAACTTTCATCCCATATCGCAAAGCCTAGTTGGTGTTCTCTTGTGTGTGTCATGCGGTACAGTCAGTTGGTGAGCGACCTATACAGAGCAGTTTGGCTATTTCATCGTGTAGTCCAGGTGGTTTCGATCCAACGTATGTTACACCCGATACGGTCTACAAGTTCTTTTTTTTTTCGTTTCTTCATATGTTTTATGTGTAAGCTTATTAAAAATTTTCGCCCGCTTCAAGTTTGCGCGCTTTTCAATTTCAAGATCCAGATTCAAAGAACACTATCAGTGCGCAACTCGGATCTTGAAGTATTCAGATAATGCAAAATATGCCCACAATGGCATGGGATAGTGAGGCTCTTCTATTTGCCCTTCTCATCATCCCTCGAAATGGCGAAACTTGGGGTAGCTGACATAGCCCGGCCCCCTGTTGGGAAAATTCTGCCGCCACCCATGGTCGGTTTACTATTTTGGCTTTCATAAGGGTAATTTCGGGGATAAAACCCAAAATTTTCGGTATCCTTTGTGCACTCTTCCTCAGTTCCGTTATACTTATAGCTAAATATAGTACAAACCCTTTCCACCTTTTCAAGTTAATATCTAGAATATGATGGATTAATGTAAATGTCGGGAATTGAATCGCATTTCGCTAAACCTGGTTAACGGTCACTTGTATCTGTCGTATGGTGCGGCTAGTGCCTCGAGGAGAGAAGTACAATAAAGTTATGCCTGATAGCGCCCAACTTCCGGACAATTCTTCTACATAAACTTTTAATTAGTACAAATCTTATAAGTGTAGGCTTACCAAAAAAAAAAAAAATTGGCGCGCTTCGCGCGCTTTGCAGTTTTACCGTTTAGATTCCAGATTTTGATTCCAGTTTTTGCATGTCTCTTTGGTTTGTCATTTCTTTGTCAATATGCGGTAAATTGTATAAACGCTGACCTTTATGGGATCGAACCAAAATTTTAAAAATATGAATGTGCCCTTTTTATGTTGGACTCCCCCTCAGAAAAGACCCTAGATCCGCCCCTGCCTGAACCGGACCAAGGGCACGTTTCTGTTTTGCTTTGAAATGTATCGATTACCTTTCAGGCACATTAATTTTTCCTTAAAGTTGAGTTATTGCATTATTACGCCTCCCATTGAAACCCTCGGTCGCAGTAATGACGTCACTACGTTTAGTATGACTTTATGCAAAAGATGACGTCACATTTTTTGTATTCCCGGCACAGAAATGTATACCGTACCTAGAATTGGCATCGCACTCAGCTCCTGTAGTAAATTTTGCAGAGAATTGAATACATTTAAACACGTTAATTCGACGAAGTTTTTTATATAAGCATCAAAATTTACTTGAATTTCTCTACAATAAATCAGTTTTCATTTGAAATTCTGCCAAAAGTGTTGTGGAAATTAAAATTTCGAGTGTCGGTATTCAGAGGCTGATGCTATCATGCCTCAAACAAAAGGCAAATTGAAGTTCTACGGTCGGCGAAAATTTGCTTTACTGACTACTGTAAACTTACATAGAGGCAACACTAACCTTATTAAACGGTAGAGTGCATACACCCTGGGTATACAAAAGGCCTAGCGATGGTAGGCCTATTTTACATCTGAGATGTCATTTCGTAGTAATTTATTAAGTGACAATATATGAGAGTAGAGAACGTGAATCAATGTTTTACCCTAGCCAGTAACAAGTTACCCTAGAGTGGGACATACTTTTCATTTTAGGCCTTGTTATAACACCCATCCCCCTTTAAATTGCGAGGGATGGGGAATGGCTCATGTTCTCCAAGGCCCCCACCACAGTGCATCTAAAATGATCTAAAATTCTGTACATAGCAAGTTACTCTGTTAAGTTCTAGCAAAAGTTAAATTTTTAAAGCATCGTTAGAATCTGGTACCTTTTTATTTTTGTCATGTACAGTTAGTGTCTGGTTCTAATTGACTACATAGTTTATTACACAATGGCATTTTGTTCCTTACCCTTGGACAGTGAAAGTGTATGAAAATATAAAATTGTATTGCTATTTTTGCACAATGTAATCTTTAATGTAAACACTACATCATGCATTACACAAAAGAACCACTGTTCTTTTAGAATAGGGTGTAAATCAACCAAAATGGCAATTTTAGGCACTTTATTCAGAGTGATTACCCCATAGAAATAAAAGTAAGGGAGAATGACGTCAGCCGATCTGGATTGAAGCCATTGATTTGGCCAGTCTGTACGGCAACAGAGCACCGGCGCGTAATACAAATATCACGTCATTGCTTTTGTCTCAAGTATTGGCAAAGAAACTACAAGTTTTCAAGTTAGGAGTATAAAACAAAATACTTAAGGCACCATGACTTATTGATGTTGTGAAAATTACTCCAAATCTTTCGAAAAATGCATAAAATAAGCTATAACTTCTGTAGCAGAATGCACACTGTACGTACGGAGCACAGGCGTTCCGATTTATATGTGCATATATATGTGCCTGTATGTCAGTCAATCTTCTTTTCACCCGTTTGTGTAACCGAAATTTTAGAATATATTGCTGTTTTGAAGTCTGACAAGGCCCCTGGTAGTGATGGAATCCCGGTCAAGCTTGTAATATCTGCAAGCCACATAATAGCACCTGTGCTTGCTCATATTTTCAATGTTGTTTTCAGTACTGGCTCTTACCCGGAGGCCCTCAAAATTGCCAAAGTGATCCCACTGTTCAAGAAAGGTAAAAGTGACCTGCCTGAGAATTATAGACCCATCAGTTTTGTTACCCTTGTTTTAATAAATTGCTCGAAACTGTTTATCGAAAAACGATTGCGTAATTTTCTCGACAGAAAAAAAAAATATTTTATGACTATCAGTTTGGGTTTAGGAAAGGCCAGGCACTCCACTAGCCACGCCTTATTAGAAACTGTTAACACTATTCGTTCACAGCTTGAAATAGGAAACATTGTTCTAGGACTCTAATCTTGACCTTAAGAAGGCATTTGAAACTGTGACCCATACTATTTTGCTAAGAAAGCTTCGTTACTATGGTATTCGTGGTACCCCGCAGAAACTCTTTGTCAACTTATTTACTAAACATGGAACAGGAAGCAACCGAGTTTTTGTTAAATAACGTATACTCCCAATTCACTGCCCGTCGAAACGGGTGTTCCGCAAGATCTGTTTTTTAGGGCCTCGATTGTTTTGAATTTATGTTAATGAATTTTAAGTAAAGCTGTTCCGAATATTTCAAGTTCGTCTGTTCGCCGACGATACTAGTGTCTTTTGTATGATAAGGATTGTAATACTCTAGCTAACAGAAGGGAATTTGTACTCTGAGCCTGCTTAAAGAATGTTTTGACTCCAATACAGCTCACCCTTTACATCTTTGGTAAAAACTATTTTAATATTTTTCATGCCTCTGCCATAAAGCCCATTCCTGTGGTTGTATGAAATCGTAGTTAACGGATTTACAACTATCATCAAGTCTTCTAGTATTAAGTACTTAGGTTTCAATAGTTTGACGATAGACGTGTCCATGGGAAGCTCATTATCACTTGTATTACTTTAAAAAAGAATACAAACAACTCGTTTGGTACAAAATAATGTTGGTATACTTCTAACCACATAAGAAAACTTTTCTTCCTGGGGGTTGAGGGGCCTTAGGCATCGCTTTTACAGATTTATTAGCTTTCGTTTTATTTATGCTTAAGTGAAGATACGAAATAGAGATTTACGGTACAGCTACACAGTCCTGTCCATAAGACCACTATTCAGATCCTTCAGAATAGTTACGCTAAGTTAGGGGCTTACCGGTAAACCTTGGCGTTTATTCAACTCATTTTATTATATAGTAGAGAATAAATTACTCCGTTATGAATTAAAGATATTCATTTCCTATTGTATGTGTGATTTGATTTTACACCCACTGTACACAATATCCTTACCTGATATTATATTCTTATGCTATACTGCCCACCAAGACCTAGACTGTCAACCAAGTCACTCGTTTTGGAGCAATCTTTTTACTGTTACCTATCATAAAGTTACAATGGAAAAATTCATTTTTAAAATAATTATTTTCATATCGTAATCTGGCATTACCCTCTCCCCTAGGAATATCACACCTTTGATTGATGTAATTTATTCTTTGGCAGCGTTGAAAGCTGAACTTATTATGTAATTATACGTAATTTATTCCCAGATGGTCATGTAACATTTACTGTTTTATTATATATATGCTCTAAAATCTCCTAAGTATCTGCTTTCTTTTCTAAATTCCTCGCTTTTCTCGTTCTTTCTCTCTCTTTGTCCTTCTCTTCCTTTTCTCTTGACTTTTCTTTTAGTAAGTTTCTCTTGGGTGATCAGTTTCTCCTTCCCTTTTTGCGTTTTATAGTGTGTTTTTGTAGTTTTTTTGTTTTATTGGTGTTGTGTAAATCCACATGGTCACTAGCTTTGATGACAGTTTTCTGTTTTTCTAGTGTCCTTCATATGTTCTTAAGACTTGTTTATGTAACCTTTTTACTGTGTGTCGTTGTTCCATATGCAGAAATAATGTGAATTTGAATTTGAATATAATGCACTCTACAGATATATACTGGGTAACAGATAGTTTTCTTAGACGTACGAATAAATTTTTCTGGTCAAAGCTTATTAACTTTGCCTATTTTTTACACTCTTACGTTCACTGTGGAACCTCTCTGATTTCTTTCATCACTGTTATTCGATGACAAAAGAACATTTCAACATCCCTTCGGGCACAACTGCGGGCATAAAAATCAACTTCTAATCAGATTAGTCATAAAAAAAGGACTCTCCGCCAAGTTGGGTGTTTACACAGACAGCATGAGGTATGTATTATAACCTGCGCAACCATCTATGCCGTCCTCGTAAGCGAAAACCACGCAGCGCAAAGGTAAGGCAAATTAAAAAGAACGTACATTGGCCATGCAGAGTTGATACGTGTATACACCTCATTTGATAAGTCCAAGTAACATGCGTTAGTGATTGGCGTGGAAATAATTTGACTTTAACTATACGCCAATCACAACCCTAGTCGTTAAATTAGAGGATTTGTCCAAATGAGAGGGTCTTACTCGTATCTCTCTGGCGTAGGCAATACGTAACGTGCGTTTTGATTTTGCTATAACCTTCGCGACTGCCATGTTGTTTTGCTTACGAGACGGCATACGATGGCCTGCGAAGGTGTTAACCATACTTCATCTGTCTGTGTAACCAGCCAACTTGTGTGAGAGTCCATTTTTACAGAAATATTCCTGTTTAGAAGTGAAGTTTTATGCCTGCACCGTTTTTTGCCCGATAGGGATGTTTGACATGTTTCTTTCTCGATCGGAATGGCCGCTATTTTGGAAATGCAACATCATAGAGGAGGCTTGCACAGATGAGCATCCTAAGAGTGTAAAAATAGGCCAAGTTATAAGCTTTGTCCAGAAAATTGTCGTACCTTGTTAGTATATATATGTATAGTGTATTATATATGCACATATAAATCGGAACACCTGTGGTACGGAGAGACATCAATCAACCGGTCTTTTGCCGTGCAACAAAAGCGCCCTCACAATTTTCGTGGCTTCAGCGGTTTTAACAGCTTGGATTTTG
>JAIZAY010000504.1:0-43005 GCA_029531755.1 Holothuria leucospilota | reverse complement strand
TGCTAAATCTGCCAGCAAGTCTGTACCTCATTCCTCTTGGTCACCCCATCCTGCTCTCCCCGACACTAAACTCAATTTACACTCTGGAAACTTGGACTGCAACTCTTCTTATGTCATGTACATACCCCCCTTGCTTTAAATGCACTGAAGGCAAGTATGTTGCTGAGTCGGCTAAAAGGTTCTACCTTCGCTTAAACACAAGTACACAATTTTACAACGGCCAAAGGGATAGTCTGTTGAAGACTTCTTTTCTTCTGCTCAAACACTAAATAACCCTAACCGAGAAGGAGAATTATTCATGTACTTTCTCATTCATGCTATTGTTTTGGGGTGAGTATTCGTTCTCCGGTATTCATAAAATTGAGAGCTTAAACTGAAACATGAGAAGTCCCATCAATACTGTGTTGCATCACCTGATGCACAGTCTGTACCACTAAATGCAATTTAAACAGCTTATCCCAATTATGATAAAAGTTAATTTAAGAAATTTAGAGAAATCATTCGAAGATGTGATACGCTCGTCATCAATCAAACATAGATGACGAGCGATTATAGTAAGAAGCAGGTGCTGCTATTTCTTTACAATGAGCTACTTTACTTGTTAATTCTACAACAATAGCTAAATGATGTTACAAACTAGAAACGTAAAGACGTAGTTAAGTTGGTATTTCATATACATTAGACAATTTGCTCCCTTGAAGGAAGGACAAAATTGCCTGCATCTGCTTCAAGGATTATATACTCCAGATACCATATTTTTGCGGTTAACTACACTTTTCGCTAGATTGTGCTATCCGAAGCCGCTTGAAGCATTATGAAGTGTTATCTGCGCAGTTTATATACAAAAATCTGAACATAGTATCAAGTATGCAAAGTTTATCTTCTACACATATTCCAATTACAAAAAAAAAAATGGTTACATTGACAATAGTAAACAAAAACTCGTTAGACTCACATTTGCAACACAAGATTTCTGCATGGTACATTTTTGTTTTTTTGAAAATTTCCCTTTTTAATAAGCGTTATATATATATATATTTCTATATTTACTGTTATATTTATATAGTATATTATTTAGTATATATATACATCATTCACATTGTATATATATATTATAATTTTCTAAAATATAACAGGACATGTACACAATAACAAAAGATTCGCATAATATCAACATGGAAGTAAGCTGGAACCCCAGAAATAAGTTAAAACCTTTTCCACCGGGGGGGGTCTGGTTCCTTAAAACAAAAGCCGTAACGCAATTAAAGAAAAGGAGCTAAGAGTGTGTGTCTCATATGGAAGACTAACATGAAATATGAGAGAAAGATGGTAGGAGAAGGGAGAAAAAAAAAGGACCAAGAGAAAAGCTGTAGAAGATTACCTTAGGCCCCTATTTGTACTATTCAGAAGACAAAAATGCGTTTGACAACCTGTGCGCTTGAATACGTTTAGTGAAGGAGAACTTTTAATGTCATGGCAAAGAGAATTCCAAAAAGAGACACCTGTGCTTCGTACTTGAAAAGAGTTAAGACTTGTTCTAGAGTATGGATGGTTTAGAGATTCTTTGGAACGAGTGTTGTAGGTATGATAGTTTGAATTGTATGTATAGAAGTTGTCAAAAACTGAGGAAAGAAGTGAATGATGAAATTTGTAAAGGAAAATTCCCAGCTGATACTTATACAGTTCGTTCAGTGTTAGTATTTTCGATTGAGTGAATAAGGGAATGGTGGGTGACCTGTAATTTGCAAGGCTAATGTTGCGGATAACACGTTTTGGGAGCTTGAATAAAATATTAAGTAGATATGTATGAGTATTACCCCAAACAAGAAGACTGTAATTTAAATGTGGAAGCACAAGAGCATTATAGAGAGTAAGAAGTGCATCACTAGGCAGATAATCTTTTAGTCTATTGATAACACCATTTGATTTAGAAACCTTTTTACTAACCTCAGGGATATGTTTCTTCCAATTTAAATTTTCATCTATAGTGATGCCTAAGAATTTTGTATGAGGTGAAGCAGTAACAAGATGACCATCTAGCAATGCACTAATTTTACTTGAGTCATTGATCCTATTATCGAAAATTATAAGTTTCGTTTTCATAATATTGAGAGATTATTTATTAGATCTGAGCCAATTGGAAATATGCGAGAATTCACAGGTAGCTTCCGCAAGAGCATTGCTTAGATTCTTATTTTGGAAAAAAAAAACCGTAGTGTCGTCAGCAAATAAAATGAAGTTTGACTAGACAGAAGACTTATAAATATCATTTACATAAAGAATAAATAACAGTGGTCCCAGTATGGAACCTTGTGGTACACCAACATTACAATAAGTGTGATTTGACGAGGAATTATTAAATTGTACATAATTGCAACGATCGTGAAGATAACTTCTAAACCAGTTCTAGGCAATACCTCGGACACCGTAACAAAACAATTTACTCAAAAGAATTTGATGGTCAATGGTGTCAAAGGCTTTAGAGAGATCAATAAAAATACCAACTGTGGTAAGTCTATTATCCAAACCTTTTGCGATTTTATCAATGAGACTTAGAGCTGCCATATATGTAGAATGATCGTTGCGAAATCCATACTGGTGTTCATAAAGAATTTTATGTTTTACAATGAAATTATAAAGTCTATCATATGCAAGACGTTCAAAAATTTTTGAAATGGAAGGCAATATGGAGATTGGTCTGTAATTAGACACAAAGTTTTGGTCACCTGACTTAAAAACTGGGACTATCTTAGCTATTTTTAGCTCCGATGGAAATACTCCATTTGAGAAAGAAAGGTTGATAATGTGAGTTAGAGGATATAGTATTATATCCACAACATGCTTAAGAATATCATTTGAAATGTAATCAAAACCAGGACTCTTTCCATTTTTTAGTCTAAGGATAGAGAGTTTCACCTCTTCAGTATTCGTGGGGAAAAACATAAAGGAATCTAGAATACAAGATTTCATATAACTTTGAGGAGGAAACTTGCCCGTGGGAAGCTTATCAGCAAGATCTAATGCAACAGAAGAAAAATACTTATTAAAGTGATTTGCAACTTCATCCTCATTCGAAATTACATCATTTCCTGAAATGAAAGTCCTATTAGAGTCACTGTTATGCTTTTTATTTAAAATTCCGTTAATGACTTTCCAAAGGTGGGTAGGGTCACTCTTGTGATCTTCAATCAGATTACTAAAGTATAATTTCTTTGCCAAGTTTATTATAGCTGTCAGACCATTTTTGTATTTTGTGTACTTTATCTTTCGAATTAACGTATGGCTTTGAATATACCTTGAATAGAGTTTGTTTTTATGTTTAATTGATTTCAAAATGCCAGAAGTAATCCATGGAGATTTTTCATACTTGATCTTTTGACTGGACTTGAGTATAAGGACAACACCTATTGAAAGTCATCAACAAAACTTTTGAAAAATTACTATAAGCAGAATCAACATTTTGATCATTCATAATAAAGGACCAATCAACATTACTAAGTTCCCTTTTGAAATAATTAATATTCTTACGACAAGTATTGTTCTTATATTGTTTTGTATGACACAAAAAATAGGATAATGATCAGAGATATCAGTTACAAGTACACCGCTTTTTAATATATGATTGGCAACATTGGTAAAGATATTATCTATCAAGGAAGACGTGCTGTTCGTAACCCTGGTACGCTTATCAATCAGCGGATAAAAAGAATATAGAGACATAATATTGAGAAACTCTTGCACATTATGTGCTACATTTTGTGTTAAAAGATTGATATTAAAGTCCCCTGTGAGGAAGGCATTCTTATTTTCGTAATTTAGAGCTTCGAAACAGTTACCCGTGCAATCAAGAAAATCGTTCACATTTTCCTCGGGGGGGGGGGGCGGTAAATAACCCCTACTAAAGTGTTTCTAGTTTTACTGTTTTCTATTTCCACAAAAAGTGTCTCAGCACTGTCATTCATTAATTGACTAAGGTCAGCCCTGATAAGTAAGTTGCATTTAAGTTTTCTTTAATAAAGAGAGCAACACCACCACCCTTTTTGTTAAATCTATTCTTATAAAAGAGTTTGTAACCATCAATTTGTAAAGTGTTAGAGGGAGACAGATCATTCAGCCAAGTTTCTGTGATAGCAATAAAAATAAATTGGTAGTTATCAATAGAATTCATAAAGCTGGCAAAAGCATTAAAGTTCTTCATAAGACTTCTAATATTGATATGAAGAATTGAGGTATGCGTTTCGGAACAAGGAAATTCAGTACTAAAACTGACATCTGTATAGTACAGGCATCCACAAGCTGTTGGACTTATACCACTCTGATCGTTTTGATTTCTAATTACTTCGAAAGTTTAAATAATGCAATACAAACATTTCCGCAAATACTGCGAAATTCACGTATAAAGTATAGTCTTGAGGATGATACACACACACATATTTCGGTATTGCAATAACACATAAACCTTGCTCTGTATAGTACTGACATTGTAATTCAAGCCATTATAACAGGTTACAGGACAGCTTATGCAAAAGAATAGGAAGATAAGAAAAGAGAAGTTTAGACAAATATTAGGTACAAAATACGGAAAAGGATTAGAAACCAGTTTCATGATGAAACAGTCTTACTTGATTAGTTTGGAACCGTCCATGCTGTTCACCGGCATAGTGAAATAAATGATACTGCGCTTACAAAAGATATGTGCATGCGACTTATAACTAGCTGTTCTGAAAATTATATGGAAGTCCATGGTTATCTCTCCAGTGTCCCGCAGTGAAACGTAGTTTTGTCCCCTTATCGTAAAGTTCCTTCACTTCTCGTGACCACTTCTTTTTCTCTCTGGGGACCGACCGTTGTTACCCCTCCCGTCCCTATGGGCTCTCTCAATATGCACTGCAGTCATCTTAAATTTTTCGGTCAAGATAGACTGAACAATGTCCTCACATTTTTCATTTTCCTCACAGGGACAGCCAACAAGCCGAAAATTATTTCTTCTTGACATGCGTTCAAGTTTATTAATTTGGTCAGCCTGGGCCTTGAGCCTGTTTTGGAGATTACCGATATCATTTTCAGAGCAGGATTTTTCCAAAGTAAGAAACTTGCGTTCCAGGTCATCAATTCGGTTGGTTTGGAAATCTACTGCACTTCCGAGATCTTTTTCCAGCTGTTTGAGGCAGTCAGAGAAATCCTTCAGAGTTTCATCAACAAAATTATTCGCTGGAACTGAACTTGGTGGATAAATTGACGTTACAACGAATTTCAAAACAGAAAAATCGGTCCAGGTTTGGTGGAATTATTGATAATTTTAGCATGAAAAGTGCTACAGAACGATTGCCAGTTCCTGGCTCTCATGCTGGGTAAATATTTGATCCGACCAAGCAAACAATCGCTTGAGGTTAAATGACGTCAAAAATCGGCCAATGCGTGCCGTGGTCGGCCAGTTCGTTGCGCTGGTCTTCAAGGGGAGAGATTTTCTCATGAGCTAATGAACCATTGCATATAATTTTTGAGACTTAATCCTTTTACACAAGTTCTTTATTCCATGTCAGTGGTGCCGTGCTGTTCTATACTTAACAAACACTCGTCTCTGTATAAGCGGATGTTGTGTTGGGCTATCTTCACGGATAATAAAGCCTCATCATGCCGGATTATTCTTCCGTTGCTCTTCAGCAAGTTTTCTGCAATTTAAGCAACGAAAACCTTTTATATGTAAGTTTAAAGGACTTCCTTGGTGTGGTTTACATTATAAGGTTTTTAACGTAATAATTACACTTGGAACCTAATGTTAAGTTCACACAGGGGATCTTCGGTAAAAATATGTTGTCTAACTTCTGTGGAGATAAATGGTCTTAGTCTCAAACGGGTTTACACAGAAGATAAAGTCCCCACTACATGTGGATAGAACTATAAACAATGGTTGGAACAAAGTCTGCAGTTACCGTAGAATTTGTAAATTACCATATTTTGGTAGCTGCTTTGACTGTTATTTTTCATTTTTAGAAGATAACGTTGCAATGACATCGTTTTTCATCATGTTTTCACAATTCCGTGCAGGAATATAAAAAACATAGTTAAAAGTGTCAATAGCAGGGTTAATTTCAATAACGACCTTTCGTCATAGTGAGTTTTGTTTGTAAAACAATGACTTGTCGTTAAAAATCAGCAGCTTTTACGTTGACTATAGATATTAGCATATAGCTGGTAAAAACTTCACACTAAGTTGAACAAAATTGGTAAAATGCATTCCTGCCCATACTGGAGTGACCGAACAAGTTACGTGATAGCATGGACGGCTCTAAGAAATTTTGTTTTGAGGGGAAATCAAGTCCGTATTCAGGTAGGTTTGGGCGACCCCCTGCAATATCAATGGTCAGCTCCGGGTAGTACAGTAGGAGTATTCTTATTATAATGTATTACAGTGATACTCCATGTAGTTTTCAAAAGCTCTCCAGAAACCATCACAGGTAATCAAACTATCTTTTACAATTGACACAACCGTAACAGCCAATCGTTAATTTATAAGGAAGGAGTAAGAGGCAGGGGATACTGGCAAAGTCACTTGATACATTTGTATAAAATTAGTTTCACCTTGAAACATTTTGTCGTTTCTTTCATTGTGTCACAAATACGTTTCAATTTTGCCAAGAAGCGATTAAATGTTGGTCTTCTGTATTGTATCCTTAAAATAAGGAAAATTTCTAACATGAAGACATTTGAAAACGATGAACTGATAGCACTATTTAGATCTCAGCACCGTTCCGAAACGTTTTTGCAAAGACGAGGAAGGGGAATTCCCCTTAACTCAGAATGACAGTTCATCCCCCACACAAACAGGTCACTAGTAGGAAGTCTCACAAAAGTTTGGACCGTTTGGTATTCATTTTAAAACAACTAAAATGGCAGTTTAAAGTTACAGTAGATAACCCTTTGCTTATTACGGGCCATTTGACAATCGAAATCAAATATCGCAAAGGATCAAAAATTATTTTAAATGTCTTAGCTCGCACTAATGACAGGTCCATTTGTGATGTCTGAAGTACATATAATAGCAAACACGCAACAAAAAAGGCAAATACTTCTTTTAACAGTTTAAGAAAAAAAATACTGAATTTGCAAATAAAGAGATTCAACACAAAACTAAGAAAAGGCGTGGGGAAAAATATCGTTTAGAAGGCGCTTTATCAATGTTTAATCTTCTCATTACAATTTACATTAAAGCTTAAGTTATTCACATCTTTTATTTTAAATCTAGTCAAGGAAGGGAGAGGGGCTTACCCCGTGAAATCCACCGGGACTAATGCCAAGCGAACGAAATAAATTTTCCATAGTTTTCGATAGGTAGATGACTTTGGATTATGTGAAAAGACATGCATGCTTTACAAAGTACACTGGATTGTACAACATGTGAGGTGTTGTATTAAACTACAAGCGGCATCACGCAGTGTATTTAGCCTATGTCGGATAAATGGTAGATAAAATTATTTGTAACTTAAATTTCAAGTGTTATTGAAATAACTTTCAAGAAATGCATCGAGGGTAGGACCACATGCTCTCTCGGGCCGGAGGTTCCCCACTCCTGGTTTGAAACATTTTTGCAACTCGGTTTTGCAAACACGACTTTTGCCGAGTTCTCCTATGCACTGCTTCTACTGTATTAAATTGAACACTTACTTGGTTTGCCTTCAGAACGTTCAGCCAAATCCCGTTTGATCAGACACCGATACAGTTTCGAATCAAAAGTTATGGCATTTTACATTAAGCCCCATACATGCTGGGTACGTATGTCTTAGGAAGACTAGACTTTAGCGACCATCTTGATCACCGGTGGTTACGGCTTCAGTGATTTTATCCCCCCCCCCTCCCTCCCCCAGAAAACAAATTCCCAGTTCACCCTTGTAAGGAAGTAAAGGTTTTTGGTACATGAAAATACAATAAAGCAAATATCATGGAGCAACTTACAACTTACGCTCCCGGCAATCTTTTTAGGAGATATATTTAGCAAAAGAAAGTTCTTAGTACTCTACACACCAACTAATAATGGCTTCCCTATTAGACAGTGTGACAGTTTATAATTTTTCTTTAGCGGAAATTAGAATCTCCCCTATTGAGGGAGCTGCATACAAGCCTGAAAATAAATTGAAACCATGACGCCTAGTGAAGTATTAATTCATATGACCCAGACTGGTCTAATGACCAAGACTATAAGAAAACCTAGGCTGAATCTTAAAATTATCACGAAATAAATACTTGACAATCACGGAGAAATCTTGCAATAGTATAAATAACTTCATAGACAATATATGACATTTGTGACATTATACCATCTCAAAAAACATGTTATTTTTTGGAAGATTGAGACCATACTTTGCAAACTTCTGGTCGACATTTGCCCCACCCCCCATGTCCCTATGACGGGCCGCTAATGCCTGATAGAACATAATATATCCTATTAAAAATTTTGTCACAGAAAGTAAATATAGCCCGAATTGTAATTCTCTCAAAATTAACCCAAAGTAAAAATATGACGAGGGGAAAGCATCTTTGAAAACATTTTTGACAAATGTAAGCAAATTACGTCAATACGTGTCTTAACGCCATTTTAACCACAGGTTATGTTTCTTATTAGTGAAGACCGTCTTATAGTCCAATGTAATTCTATAACATTGAATTGCAGAACGAGTATACAAGTGACAGCCACGTACACAATGTACACTGCTAGGTCAGCTAAATGGCACAATATGTGCAGTAATAATATAAACCAATGAGCTAACGTCTATTTCATAAGCTATACAAAGAATGGTTTCTCTTTGTCCAGTTATCGTGTAAAATTGCAGTCCCGTCTCTGATCATGGAATTAGGTAGTTCTTCCATGCTCTAATTGTCACTATACAGTCGCATACTTTGGATCATTTGCCTGTTCATTGAACGTACATAGACTTTTTTTATTTCCGTGATCGTAATTTCATTCTTTTTCAGCCAATTTCATAGCATGTACAGTAAATACTGTACATGGTGGAATACCGTTTCCAGTTTTAAACTGTGCCATGTTATAATTTTGTAACACGAGGAACGTTCAAATATCACCAATTTTCCCCTAACCCTAACCCTAACACTAAGAATAACCCTAACCCTCAAAAAAATATGAGTAAATTCTGTTAACTTTAAAAGAGGAATCGAACCCAGAACCCTGAAAATCATGGTATCATGCCTTCCTTCTTTTTTTTTCTTTCATTGATAGGCGAACCTTCCTTCTTGACCACTGTACCATACGGAGAAATCTCCTAAATTAATTACTTATCTGTAAATCACTCAACCGTATCGTACCATTTACAGTTCTCGTAACACGTGTTACAGTTTCTGTAACACAGATCAGTTTAAACTGGACATGCTATGTGTATTGGGTATCTTTTTAGATTACGTTCCAAGAGTCCAATTAAAAGGTTTTTCTAGCCTTTATAAATTGCTTTATTCTGAAGAGGTATTACACATTCGAAGTCTGTATTATATTCTTGAATGTGGTAAATGGTATCGCTATTTCGATCACCCTACCGTTTTGACAGCCTATGCACCCCAGAGATGTAAAGTATGAACCAGCATTACTATTATGCCACATCTTTGAATTAACCAATTATTTTCTTTGATTTAAGAACTTTTTTAAAGTCTAGACAAGTACGCCAGTGTCGCACAAAACACGTGGTAATGTTGTCCTACCTTAGCCTCTCCCGTGCTTTCTTTATCTGCATTAAAGATGAGAGAAATAAGAGATGTATCAAACAAATACAGACTAAATTGTGAGGCAAATAGTATAAAACTCCAAACAAAGTAGAATATTCACTTTAACATATCTCCCAGAATGATGAATAATTCTTGCCGGAATTTTGTACAGAAATATATTGTGCGCCTCCATATCACCCTGTAACTGACTATAAGTTCAACGTTGCAGACTTTCTGAATTACCCATACTACCCCTTGATCTATTTCCAAGTACTTTTAAGAGGGAAGACTATTGTTACAGTAGTTGAGAACATTGTACTGAACATACCGAGTACTACTTACTTACAGCTTACCTCAACTGCATGCTAAATCCCATGCCAGCAACTCATTTTGTAATTTTGTCATTCTGATAACATTTTGTGACTTAAAAGATCTATTATAGTTATTACGTTTGGTACTATAATCAGTTTAGCTGTTTACCTAAAAAGTTTGTTACGGTCGTAAAAATGCACACGCACATTTTAAACTTTATAGATTCGTGTTCCTTAATGAAGTAGTTCATAAGAAGAGGATCAACATTTTTTTTTTAATTTTGCTTTCCATTACGTAATGATGTGGCCATATCCATTCATTATAATCTTCCACTCCAAAATCCTGTGTGCCTTTCCCACCGGTACCGAAATTTGTGTGAAAAAGTAAAAGAAGGGGTTATGGGCCTTTGACACAAACGTGAGAAAATGTGAAAGTCAATGGAAGCATTTCGAAAACATTAGGTGATATGTCATCCACCTTCCATTGGCTTCCACCTTGGAAATTTTAATTTTATGTTTTGTTTAACATAAGAGTGATATATGGGTATATATGATACCCCATACACAATGTGAGTGGATGAGTAAATAACAACTATTGCACGCTGAACTTGGTACAAAGATTTTCACTCTCGGGAAGAAATACATTTATCTTAAACCTGTACCAAATAATGGTTACTTCCATTTGTAAGGCTTGTACTTGTTTTGTGTGTTTTATGTAGTGTCGGACACATAAGAGTTATTTCAAAGTGGGCGAAGGTTTTGTGCTGGGTTGTTTGTGGTAATCATATAGCCATAGATTCAACTGCGTTGGCATTTGAAATGTTTATACCTACAGGGTCTCTATTTTGGGGTCCCTATGAGCTATTGAGCAATTGGGTGACCGCATCGGAGTGGGACAATTCGAGGGGGTATACGCCAGCCTAAATGAGGGACACAAATTTGGTAAGAAGTGCTTAGATCCATAATAGTGTAGATACAGGGTTAAGAGACAAGTGGAGTTCATTTGAACAACGATTGCTAACTTGCAGCGGGGAAGCACAGATTTATCCCTAGAAATTCCAACGAATCATAATCGGGACATTAAAATGTTTCTAGCATTTAAACGCAGAAAAGTCAGATTAATTTTTAGAAATGCCATTAGATTAACTTTCAAAAGCAAGCGGATCAACTCCGGTGTTTCCTTTTAAACTTAAAATGTAGCCTCTACTATTTTGTTTATGACTGCTAAGGGTCGCTGTAAACTTTGTGTTAAATGTAGGTGCCTGCAATGTGGTCACTTCAGTGAATATCGAGCCCCTTAACCACTAGCCCCTAACCCTTTCCCGTAGGCTGAGTGACTGAGTCACTCAAATCGAGTGTTCGATTTAAAAAAAATCATTTCTCAGCCATGCAACAACCTACAGTCTTTATTTAACCACCACACCAAAATAAAGCCAACAAATAGATCTATCGAATGCTATTATTTTTTTTGGGGGGGGAGGGGGTTGTATATTGAAGTTTTTTTAACAAAACATAAAAAATAGTTTAAAAAAATGCCCCCAAAATGCCCACAATTGCTAAACATGACGCAATATTTTCAAACAATCAGTTCAGGCACTTACGAAAAGGTCCCCCTTCTCACTTTTTTTCTGAATACCTTAGAACCCTAAAAAACACCATGAGAGGTGATTAGATGCCAGGTATAGGAAATTTAGAGATAGTTCAAGTATAATTTTAGTCAAAAAGGAGTAATTTTCGGTCATTTCAATCCCAAAATACCCATCCAATCAAAAAATCATAACTCAACAACGAAAAGTCCAATCTTTTCCATTGAAACATCAAAATGTCTGTTATAAGATTCCTCATAAGGAAATACCAAAATATAAGAATAAATGGGAAGAGTAGGGTGAGTTAGAGAGGTTCAAAGATCCAGACAAATCCATTTCTCAAAAATGCGTCATTTTGGTCCAAAACATGCATTTCTGACCCCCAAATCCCCTCCCAATATCAAAAATTATAAGCCACAACACCCCTCCGACTTTTTCACTCACTGAAATGTCCATTTAGAGCTACCTTACAAAGCCCATGTAGCTCTACTTACAGATCCAAAGTTCTTTACGTTTCACTGAGCACTGAGCCATGGTTCGCTGTGCACTGTGTATATAAAGGTCATATAGGTCAGTGTGTGTAGTACAGTGTAGGCTGTGTTGGCTGTATAGCAAAAGAAAGGTAGGCATATCTTCCTCATTTTTGGTCCAATGTCCTCAAATTTGGTGTCAAATGAAAGAGAAAAGGATGCCAAACAATCTCCTGCACCATAAATTACAAAATAATAGTGATCTGTATGTGTTTTATAGGGTATTCTATAGAAAGAAAAAGAGCGTATTACGTCATCTAGTTTGCATATTTGCACAGATAATGAGATTAGTTTACAAAAAATAAAATGTTTATTCAAATTCCCAATCTTTGCTCGTTACAATGATATATAGTTTTTACAGAGAATATTCTTCCAAGATCACCAAAAAAATCCTGAAAATATTCCTCCTTTTTAAACACTGAAGGGCCTTATGAGTAAACCATTAAGCCGATCTAGTGATCTTGATTTTTCCAGTCTCCCACATTCTGGTGTGACCTCATGTGGACTACACAGAGCGTCACCATGTCAGATAACAAGTCAAGTGCCGAAAGTCAAACCAATTAGATGTTGTTTGCTAGCCACAGGAAGAGAAAGAGAGAGAATTACTTGACTGGAGTCTCCGAAGATTTGCGCTTAAAGAAAATGACTAACAATACACTCTTGATAACCCTTTCCAGTGATATAACTGATGGCTTTTGGAGATTTGTAACTTGCTCCTTAATGTTTACTAAAAATGTAAAAAATATTGGATACGAAAAAGAGCGGAAAAAGCTGAAAAACCTTTCTTGTCATGCTGTTGCGTTTACATATTCTTGTTGAATACAAGTTTAATGCATTGGCACTTTCTTCTCTCGATTTTGTCAGCATAGTAACTCCACGGTATATCATTGCATGTAACTGAAATAGACAACATTCTTAAAACCCAAAGGGACCTTTGCTTTGGGCTTTAAATGTTTCACCAGATACATCTCGGTATCATTTTGTGCATGGCTCAAGTTACGTAACTACAACAAAATTCTGCTAAGTGATGTAGCGATTACAGTTTGCATCTAAACGAACTTGTGGTTTGTAAATAAGATGCTTAGTCAGAAGAAAATAACATCGTACAAAACTTATGGATTCACAACGTATGAGAAACATGAGACACATTTTATTATATTGCTTATTTTCCAAGACCCACGCATCTCTTTCTAACCAACTAATTCATTTCGCTATTTCATCTAAAAAAAAATTGAAGCTGCTTCTTGATGTAAAGATATTTTGACTTGCAAGTGTGTTCTTGTGTTATGTAGCATGTAACACGCTTTGTTTAGCGTGGCATCTGCCATTCGATCAACTGATGTATACAATGCATATAAATATATTTACCGTTTGCCGTCTAGTAGACAGATAGGATTTTTTAACAAATTTGAGTGTCGGTATTTTGCGCTATTAAAGTATTTAAACGGGACTCAAGTGACCACCGTCACATACCTATAGTTGCAACTGTCTCATTATTAAGCTTATTAGGATTATAAAGTAAGGTAATCCAGGTTCACTGAAGAATTTCTTTGAAGAAGTTTTAACACCTTGTCAGGAACAGCCCAATGCACTTCTTGAATTTAATGAATTTTAGTTACGTAGCTGAAATTAAAAACCTATTGTTCTTACCTGCTTTAAGTTTTTCAAATATTTATACCTTACAAAGGGCTACGTTGCAAACGATATGAGTTTGAAAAGGATACATTGCTATAGTTGAAGTGATTTTTTAGTCTTTACACTAAAGACAGATATATCTATTGCTTACAACCTTCAGTTTTCTGACAGAGATTTACGGAATATCAGTCAATTATTGTTATCTATTTAAAATAATTTGGATCAATTTGGGCCAATAATGCAAAGCGATCTAATGCAAACCATTTGAACTGTAAAAGAAAATGTTTATTCGAAGCGCATTTATAGTCTGTTGCACCAAACCGTCGTTTGAAAGGATATGTCGGTACCTGGTAGATAAAGTGATTTGAAAATCATACTAAATGTGGTGTTACTTAATAGTAAAGAATGCGTGTGAGGCTGCAGTAAAACTGAGGGTGAATTCGAACTTGAGTCATAATATTATAAAGATCGAAGGGAGTTTATAAAAAGAGGAAGACATGTTCAATATCCATCTACAATACTTTGCAAATTTTATTTTCCAAATTAATTAATTCATATTTATGAGGTTGCAATTATTTTGCAATTTGTGACAGGATAATGTTAAAATTTTGGATCACAACATACAGTAACAATTTATAATAACTTACACTAGTCAGTATCTGCTTACATAAAGACCAACGGAGGCGATTTGTTCTCAATATTGGGGGGACATGACCCCATTTTCAAATAATTTACTGTGAAAAATCAAAGTTATTGGGCGATTTCAAAAATATTGGGGGACATGTCCCTCTGTCCTCCTGGGATCGCCGCCATGATAAATACTCACTCTTCCCTTTCTTACGTTACGTCATAGACTGCAAATTCATGTCAATATTTGTCTTCTAATTACCAAAAGACTAACCATTATTCCAAAAGAAACAAAAATGTTTTAACAGTTTTGTATTTACGGAGATATAAGAGCAGGATGTAACATAAACACAAATATTCGAGTATCATCGATTAGTTCATACGTTTTATTCATGAAGGTATATCAAGCAACATGAAGCCATCTTAAACTTACCTGGTCTTTTTGAAAGGTTTCGTCCAAGTGGAAAGGTCTAGCTTCTGCAAACTTCACATGCTGAAGTTATAAAGGAAACAAGAGGACATGTGATATTAAAAACCATAGGTGTAGGAAGCTTGTCGAGACTGGGGGGCCGAACCTTGTTTCGGATCGTCCTGGGGGAGGAGTCTAAGGGGTGGGGTTGTCCCCCTACCCTCTGAAATATTTTGGGTATTTCAGGGTCCTCAGATGCAATTTGGTGCAACATTTTGGTCAAACTTTAAGGAAAATTACTGCAAATTTTTGACATTTCTTACAGAAGAGAGAAATAAGGGGTTTTGCCCTTAGGTCTTCGGGGGCGGAATCATACTACAGCCACCGCACATTTTTGACTAGGGGCTTAAACCCCCTCCCCCAGCACAGCCCCCTCTTCCTACGCCTATGTAAAAAACCATGTTCATATGAGCGGTGGCGATAACCAAGTGTTTTTTTTTATTACAAACCATTGGAGTAGCCTTTCCGGTTTGATCCAAAACACTTCAGCCTCTTACATTTAAGATAAGTAGAGAACTCACTTAAGATGTCATGTCCATTTCGATATGTAAATTTCTCATTTTGATCAGTGCTTGGCGTACGTACGTACGTACTTTCAAACTGTATTTTAAAAAAACTACTTTACAAGTTGCTTTAGATATCGTGGCTTATTAATTTGTTACCAATCTCTCATTAATAATTTCTTAATTATAATTATTAGGTAAAATCATTTTCTTCAAGTTACTTTAAATTCCGGTCAATTGCAAGGAGGCACCTACCTTTTCTTCGAAATTTGTCAATGTCGCTTCTTCACCGTTGTCTTCTCTCTGCCAATATATTGAAATAAAAGTAAAAAAAGTTATATTTACATACGAATCGTCCTTGTTCAACCACTATGAAAATACACACTTTTTGTCAAAACGGAGAATTAAATACAGGGGGGGGGGGGTACTTGCACAAAAGTCATTTCATGAGATGAAAAAGATCACAGCCAAGCAAGTCATGTGTATAGGCAAACCATACCAGACACATAAATTTTCGCTTTCTTCAAATTGCACAATATAAATGACCTTATACCAGAATACAAAGTATAGTAAAAGGAACACGTGAATGATTTTTGTTGTTTCAATCATCAAAACGACACAACATAAATACATCACAATTTGAAATAATATTCCCACAAATTTATCACTCTATCATATTTTTACACTGCCACTTTCTGTGCTAATTGATTTAGTTTGATATTTCACCAATGGCAACAAATTTATCTGAAGAAAACATGAGGTTGGTAAAACAGGTATCATGAGAACCCAAAGCTAGTAATTACGCAAACGTGATAAGCAGTGCCCATAAAATTTTTGAGCATAAGATTAAATTAATATGTCATTGTAGTTTAAATCTTTCGCAAAAATAGGCAGCTTATGATAGGATCGTAACAACGTCAATAATCATACTTATTTTCCCAAAAGGGATAGGCTCAAAAACAGATATTGTAAAATTTACGATGTTTTATTAGTTTGTTTGGTTTAAGACACATGAGTTGATTAAAGCGGTATCCTTAAATAAGCCACATGTAGTACACAAAAATGATAGAAGGTTTGAGAAAACAAGTCCCTTGGGGCAAAATGCGGAAAATTTAGACAATTTAAAGACGAAACATAGCAATATCTTAAAGAATCAGTTAGCTACAGTCCAAAGCTTTTTCACAATGTTTTGAAGAGGGATTAAGGCATAAAAAATGTACTGTTGGGTAGTTAAGGCAAATCATACTCCTACAGAAAGGTTTGTTCCGGGCTCGGGATTATTATGCAAATTTGTCACAAATTGAATGTAAGCAAATATAATCCCCAATTTGGTCACATTATTTTCTACATAGACTCCCTAAAAGCAAATCATTCAAAAAATCTTCCTTTGTTCGTTACTGTGGTACTTAATACAAGCCTGTACAACAAAGAGCATAGCAAAGGTACAATTGTTAGAAGTTAGTTCCTTGGTTAGGTCCCAATTGCAACCCGAGAGATTCATTTGTAAGACTGTAATTGTTTTGCACGTTCTTGTAATCTGATCCCCTCTCTCTCTCTTGTTTTTCCTAAAGGTATCTGAGGCTAAATTTTCCGAGGATGAAAAGTAAAAGTCACTCCTGAAGGGTTTCTGCTGCATAAAGTAATTACGTCTATTGACGGGATATTATAACTTCACTGGCTTCTCGCCAGCCGTCAGACCCTTGCATCAGTCATGTTTACCACCGTTTTAAAATGGCAGCAAAGAATGATAGTATATATAATGCAATTGCCTTTCTTGACTACAACATCTCATTTCATTCCCCGTACTGGCTGCCAGTTGGTTACCGTTTCAAGTTTAAATAATTTACAGTAAATTCTCATACTCGTTAGGACACAGAATCCTGCTATATGGAGTTACTCTCTCTGAAGAAAAGTACTTATCGTACGCGATAGTTAGTGGATGCACATGTCCTTCAGATCCATTCCAAACTAGGTAAATGACTAGTATCCTGCATTGACACTTTCGGATGACCTCAGTTTCTCTTGACATCCGTTATAGCGCCAACACTTTAGAATTTAACCAAAGCTTTAAATCGTACTGTTGCCGTATTACTCTCTGATACATTTTTCTTGCTTCACTTTTGTCTCGTTCTTTTTGTTTCGTTATTATTATCTTATGTTACACTCACTTTTATTTTCGTTAGAAGTTACCTTTTGTCTGTACATCTCGTTTGAATGCTCCTTATTCTTACATAGCTTTATAAATGTTGCCAATCAAAATAATGATAATACTGATTGTGACCGCTACTTAACTGGATATTGTGTTAGTCTCTCGTCTTCAGAATGTAAGTTGTTTGCTGAAAAAAGTTCACATGTTATAAGTATATTTTAAAACTGTTCTCAAAATTTACAAGCAACAATTCCTCTTGAATTGGAACTGCAGTTTATTTATCAGGTAGTAAGAATCTGCAGATTACTAGTTTCTAAATATAGAGTTGTATTAAGCCATCTCTTGTATAAATAGTTTTTCAAGAGCCTCAAAGACTAGAGACACCAATCACAACCTCTTCATGCATTCAACGTTTTAAGGTTTGGTGAAAAACACGCCCTTTAATAGAGACACCAGTGATGCAAAGGAACATTCAGTGTCGTAACCAGAGGGGGCAGTGGGTTGGAGTCCCCTCAGTCAAGTGGTTTTTCCCCCATTTGCCCCCCCCCCCCATGAAATTAAGAAAACTATTGAGCAAAATTTGTATAAGAAAAAAATAAAGAATACTTAGCTGAAACTCACAAGGCCAGAGAGACTGGGACGTGCCATTTCCTGCAATCTGAGAATTATTTTTATCAATAAATTTGGTCAGTACGCTACGCGCCAACTGATGTTGGCGCTCCGCTTAGACAGTGTTTTTACTGTTTGCCCCCCACCCCCTCACTTCAACCTTTGCCTTCCCTCAGTCCCCCCCCCCTCCCCATGAAAAAGTCTGGTTACGCCACTGGGAACATTACACATTAAAGAAAATGGCGTTACGTTGGTCAGCAAGAATGAAAAGGGACTTGTTGGAAGGTAAAGATTGATCATACGTTATTATATGTTGTCTTTCGGTACCTCGGTATTAGGTGCAGGTGCACTTCTGTTCGTCCAGACTTATGTCGTACTTGACATTCCGTTTTCAGTTTTGAATTTGTGCACCAATCAAGTGCCGAAAAGTTAACTTTTCAGTATAATGCCATAAGTAAGTAAATGCTGTGAATAAGCATTAAGGTCATGTTTCGATCAATGACGGCAAATGTCCTCCTAACTAGCCAGTTGGGTAATTCGGTACTTCCGGTAGGTTCACAAGGTCAGCTGTACCGTGACAACGTTGTCGCTTGTAGGAGCATGCGTGTGATATAATTGCCGCCCAGAGGACGTGTATGACGCCTGCACTACATTCTTTGTGCTCGTAATACCAATGACATGTGTACGCCCGAAAGAACTACAAAGTCGACAACTGCTGCTAAGGTAAGTGGTTCACTTTACCTTTGACCTATCCCACGATTCATTGCATTAGAACATTTTCCCAACTCGTCTTTTACAATAAGTTTCAATTTATAACAATTATGATAATGAAAATATCGGTGATGTAGACACAAAAGATGTCTTACGAGCTATACCCCTTTCAAAGGTCACATTTGTACTGGACCATCCATTTTATACAGTTTCTGCAAGATCTTGAAAGACTAGAATTAACACTTCTTCCTATTTAAACGTTTTAAGAAAATGAATTGCTGTATAACAAAACCTGCGGAATATGGAAGTGTTGAGAGCCTCTAGTGGTTGGCAAACTACTTTGATTCGTATAGATGTGGAGGCCTCAGTTGTTGGCAAAAGTATTGCAGGACATAGCAGATTGGAGAATATGCTTAAAAAATACACAAAATTAATATTCGAGTGTATTTACTGTTTGTGATACTACCCTATGAATGCAGTCATTCAGGACAGGTCCGTCATGTATTGGGAAAGAACACCGCAGCAGTTGAACATCTTTTGGACTCGTTCAGCCTCGTAGGCGGTGATCACCGGATATGAGGTGGCCACAAACAGTTTCGTTTGATGTTTGAAGACATTTCTCAAATGCATACTTTGCAAAAATTTGAAACATTATCATAATTACAGGAAAATTCTGCAATTGCATAACAAGTATGTATTCACGGCTTATGGAAACGAACACATCTGTGAGTATAAAATAACGTATCAGTGTATGTTGTAATATTATTGTTCGTTTAAATATACATTGTTCTTCCTGATTAGGGCTTTATTAGCCTTCATTCAGTTTTTTTCCAATTAAACAAAAGTAATTCAAAGCAACAATTGAGCATTATGTCAAATTAGTTACTAGCAGAGTTGTATTCAAGTCTTTTTCCTCAAGTCAAGTTAAGTCTCAAATCATTTATCTTCAGGTCAAGTCAAGTCTCAAGTCATTTTCCTTTAAGTCGAGTCACAAGTCAATTCGTTCAAGTCAAGTCAAGTCACCAGTCACAATATCCAAATAAAAAGCTAATAAACCTATAAACCAGATGACAGGTCCTAAATACAGTCTTAATACGGAAACCGGGTGGTAGGCCTTGATAAACTCTTTAAAGTACAATGAGAAGGTACCTGACCGAGCCGACACCGGGCGGTAGGGATATCCCTACTTACATCTTTCAATCTACTGACTCCTTTCTCCGTAATTCATGAACCCGAGGAACAGACATAGTTGATTCGCAAATCCCTCACCTTTAACTAACTATCCTCCTAATCAATGGAGAAATGGTAAAGCCAAAACGGCACCCAAACTTATAATTGGAACAGATTATCTGCTACGTGAAGATGCAGCAACAAAAGACGTTTATTTGTGTCTTGAGTTTGTTAAGGGAAATAATAATAGCCGCGTGACTGAATTACGAAGCAGTCCCTGAGTCAATAAAAATTGAGCTTAATAATTCAAATTGAAAATGGCTGACAGTCGAATAAAGTTTGAAGTTTTGTAGATAGCAATGAAGACAAACACAACAAGCCAACATCATTCTGGGCATCAGGCGTTCGATCTCCTTCAATTTTCCGGAAAACTCCTAAAGTTAGATTATAATCTTAGTTTTCCACATGAAAACAATAGGACTATATATGGAGAAGCCAAATAAATGTTTACTGACACCCGAACAAGTAATAATTACAGCTGTGACATGATAGGTTTGTTACCAGCTGTCTGGATACTTACAATAAATTGGACTTGACAGATAAGTTGATTTGATTGGCTATGACAATCGTCGAAGAGATACATTTTTGGAAGTGCTTTTGCATTATTTGCGCTGAAGATATTTTGGGTTTACTATAGTATTTTATTCTAGTCGATGGTCTTTATATTAATTGTAACTTCTAGGAACTGAACATAATGGGCATTTTACTCGAAATTATTCTCTCTTTCGATGATTTTTAATGTTTGAATATTTCAAACAAAAGAGGTAATGCCCATGGCAAGTGTATGTTATAAACGTTTTCAAAATTAAACATTAACGTTTCCTTAATAGACAAATACCCTATATCTAATACTTAGAGCCCCGTACACATACCCAATCCCCAAAGTTGTTGACTTGCACTTGTTGACTTAGACTCGAGTCTGAATCGAGTCACTATTTTCGTGACTTGTGACTTGACTTGCGATTTTCGTATTTACTTGTGACTTGACTTGGACTTGCAACAAATGACTTGTTGCTAACGCAAGTCAGAAGCATAATTTTTAACTCGCTCTCTATCCCCTACTCGCGCTGCCGCGGCATACCCAGACCGCATTTTCCTACACAAACCATTACACAGTACTCGCATTGTATAATACCATAGCGCAAACAAAAACCGGTTATGCATCATCGCTACCAGTGGAAATATTTTTCCCTGTATGCTAGAGTCACTTAGATTGGTTACCCATTTGTAGCCGATAGGAGTAAGTGGTAGGTTCGGGAACAGAATTGTAAGTGTCGGGTGTTCCGTAATTAAAGGGGCTGGTTGAGTTGATAACAATGATTTTGATGACGAGTTTAAAAGAATTCATTGAATGACAATGTTTCTAATTAGCCTCATTACTCATATATCAATTCATTTAGTTACTGTAAATGTGAGAAATTATAGTTTGTGTGCATGGAGAGGAGCTGCATATGGCTAATACCTTATGGTAAAAGTGTCTGGTCACAAATTTGAAACAAATGATTTTAACATTAATTGCCCTGTCATATCAATTTCAGTTGTTTGTCAGATGTGCAGAATTTCTTAGTGTGACCATTCACCATCAAGATGAAAGCAAATTTCAACAGTAATATGAGTATCCCAAGTAAGTGTATAACTGAAGGTAAGCCCAAGATATTTGAAATAAGACACAACCTCAATGGCACAATTATCAATAGTAATAGGATCATGACTCTGAACTGTACGATCATTTCTTTAGTCTTAGTACCATTAATAAACAAGAAATGCCTGTTACACCAGTTAATTGTTTCTTCAGTGACAGAGTTGTAGTTATCAATACATATATGTTTCTTTCATTGTGTCACAATATGTTCCAGCTTTGCCAAGAAGCCATACAATGTTGTTTTTTAGACTGTTTTCTTAAACTGACGGAAATTTCGAGCACTGAAGACACTTGAAAAAGATGAAATGATAGCACTATTTTGGATATCAGTAGGCCTACCGTTCCGAAACAAAATTTTTTGAAGGGGGAGGGGAATTCCCCTAAGTCAGAACGACGTCTCATCATATATACAAATAGCTAGGCCTTGACTGTTTGGTGTGTTTATTTTAAAGGGCAATTCTCATCATCTCAGACTGTTCCGATTCTCCCAACTAAGCAACTTGTAGCTCCTCCCATAAATGTGTAAAGCTCCTCTTTGTGCAGACACAAACCTACTTTATTGCTTAAGGTCATGTCCTGGTGAGCATACAAGGCTACAAAGTGTAATCCAAACACACACTCTCTCTCTCTCTCTCTCTCTCTGCATTCTGTGGAATGTAAGCTACTCTGCATCTTTTGAATTTTCAAACTTTGATGTCAGTCAAAGAACAGTAACCAACTGAGAATTTTGATATACCCACACTTAAAATATACTTTGGGGTGACGAGTGTTTGTCTTTAAATCAACTTAAACGGTACACTTTAGCACAGATGTGGAGAACCTTTTGCTTATAACATGCCATTTGACAGTCATAAGACCGCTCGTGGGCCAACGGCGCTGTCAGTTTAGACAAGGGAAGGGAAACCTCTTCTTCTATGGGTTAGGTTAGGTTAGGTTAGGTTAGGTTAGGTTAGGTTAGGTTAGGTTAGGTTAGGTTAGATGAGGTTTAACGTCCCAGTTTCCAACCAATTCGTTCAAGTCGAGACGACCACGGCCTTTTTTCCAGTTGTGGCTCACTGGCTTGTTTTCCCTACTCCATTGTTTATGCTGAGCACCAAGCACAAAGGCAGTAGGTTCCAT
Organism: Holothuria leucospilota; assembly: GCA_029531755.1. NCBI lineage: Eukaryota > Metazoa > Echinodermata > Holothuroidea > Aspidochirotida > Holothuriidae > Holothuria > Holothuria leucospilota. The sequence goes on along the minus strand of JAIZAY010000504.1, from coordinate 20,176 downwards.
TATCAAGTCTTTGGTATGACCCAGCCAGGATTTGAACCCTAGACCGCCCGGCTGCAAGTCGGATGCTCTAACCACTTGACCACTGCAGTCTTCTATGGGAAACAATACGGCTACATGCCCGTTACAACTTTTTGTAGACAGATAACTATGCTAATCTGGCCAGACGACACCCGGGCAAAACTGCTTTTAGTCGTGGATGATAATCAACACGGCTAATGGGTTGTGCATCTAATAACCCCGAAAGCTCTAAAGTGTCTGCAAAATTATGGGCATGTAACTCCAGCATTACCGTTGCCCTCTGTAAATGACATTATAATGCCTAAGCTATCAGATTACAAATATCACAGCATGATCATTTGTTTTGATTATCTTAGCTCGCACTAATGTTAGGTCCATTTGTGATGTCTGAAGTACATGTAGTAGCGAACAAGCAACTGAGAAAACGCGAGCGAAGCGCGCCGAAAAATGTCATTTTGAAAGCAAATTGAAAAAGTTGGGCTTTTACCATAGAAAATTTGAAAAAAAATTGGGTTTTTACCGAAAAATTGGAGAAAGTTTGGGGGTTTTACTGAAGAATTTGCCCAAATTTAGGCCAAAATTAAGTAAATCGTCGGGGCGACTGCCCGTTGTCGGGGACTACATATTTTATCGCATACATCGTAGCTCCCCGATGAAACCGGAAAATTTCCCCGAAGGGGGGCAGCCTTCCTCGACGGGGGGCCATTGGCTCACCTACCCCCCCCCCCCCCCTCTGTCGCCACCACTTTTCTGGACGTTTTCCTTCTCAGTCTTCACCAATGGTCTAGAATTAAATTGAAAAGTGTTGAAAACAGAGCGTTCAACGTGTCTAAGTCATTATTCAAATTTCTTTGTTAAGGCTTCGAAAACACCCTACAAACAGATTATAGATCTCTTATTTTCTCTATATTTTGAGCACTTTAAGACTGTATAAATTGTTCATTTTGACTCTCAGCATTTTAAGTCTCGTCATATTAAAGTGTGTCGAAAATACTAAAATTTGAAAAATTGACCTTTTCGACCTTTGACCTTGAAAATTTGCATGTACGGGAACTTTTAAAAAGTGACAACCAACCTAAAATTTAAAAATTTAAGTTACATTATAAACAATAGTTTTAGCATAGTCGCTATATTTTACAAATCGGTACCGGGTAAGTCAATTCTTAGAGCTCTTTTTCAATTTCGCCGCTAGGCTACCTTCTGCTATTAATCTTGTAGGCATCACATTGAAGAATTTACTTTCCTTATTACAGTGAAGACATGTATGCAGTAATTTTCACTGACGATGGAAGAATCCGTTCTTATTAAGAACAGAATAGAGCTGATCCTTTTTTTGCGACCTAAACGCATTTTTATTTATCCACTCAATCTGCCAGTGGAAATGGTCAGACTCCTAGACACAGTACAAGAAATGAACAGATAAAAGTACTTGTCTTGACAGAAAACCGTACAGCTGTTGCTTTCACTATTACTTGATAATGGGAGGAGAGGATTGTTATATTTTCCTATGAGCAGATGAGATATGAAACCAAACAAATGAAAAGCAACAAAGTTCTGCTTTGCTCGGAGCGCGGGATACCTGTATAGATTCTATTGACAGAGTTTTCTTTTGAGATCTAAACTTATATCAGGCAAACTGTTGAGGTATAGGATGGTGTGCGATTCCAGTATAATGTGGTGCGAAGTCGGATGGTTGGAGGGAGTGTCACTCAAGTGAAGAGTTGGTCCGGTAGGAAAGGTGGTGTACCAGTCGATAAACGATATTTATTTGCATGATTTTGCTTTTAGAGCTCTACCGCACGTGTATTGTTTATGTAATAGTCCGTGATATTTTTTGTAGCTTTCATGTTATTCCATAACCTACTTTATGTGAGTGTGTGGGGAAATCACTAAATTATGTCACCCTAAATAGACGAACAAATGTGTGGACTTTACAATTAAATATCTCACCGATTACGGATAGAATGAACGATAAGCTATACAAACTGAACTAGAAGTAGATTTCACGCAAAGTTAGAATGCAACATGTTAAGAAGCTCACGCATGTCTCAAGTCTGATTAGGAAGTACAGTCAAGTGACTGTATTCCTTCCAAGCATATATCAATCGTTGAGTCTAAGAGAAATATTCACCATAAAGGTAAAAAATGATAAAACGCTGACAGTCGAATAAATTTTGAAGTCTTTACATAACGATGAAGACAAACAGAGGGAACCCAAATCATTCTCAAGATCAGACGTTAGATCTGCTTTGATTGACTTTCTGAAAATCCCCTTAAAGAAATATTCCAGTAGCATATTCACGAGAATCTCATGTGAAAACGAAAAATATTCTAATCCATGTCCTCCAAACCCTTGAGCAATACAGTTGAACTATTCCCAACTCAAGATATTTCATTTTAAAGATTAATTGCTTTTGTTAAGAAAAACCTCCAGTTCTCTTCAAGATCACATAAAGTAACGTAACGTGAGCACATTGACTCAGAATCCATTTGCTATTCTTTATAATTAAATGTCCTTTTTGTCCTTGAAATTTTTTTACTGTCTGAATGTTCAATATCTTTCTATGCAGATCTATTATGAAACTACACCAGATGTAGCTAAGGTATAGCTAACAAAGTTATTAAAATACCCCCCCCCCCCCACAAACACCGGTGTCAACATCATAAATAAATGCGATGCTATGTCTGATCAATGTGCTGCCAAAACATCACAGATTTCCCATAATGCAGCACTGTATATCTACAAAAACCCTTCATTAAAAATTCCCTCTTCCAAACGCTACATGCTGTTGGGATGCAATTTTCACCACCACCCACAGAAATATTTACTGCACGTTTTAAAGTCATCAAATTTAATCCCTGGGAAACCCGTGCATGAACTGGATTGATTTGATCAACGACACGTAGAAGGATAGCATAAATATCCTCAAACCTACAAATGAGCTCCGTGCTTACATGTTTGACTCAAAATAAATTTCGTTTCAAAATCAACAGCATGCATGTAGTAATAGCGCGCGATGCAACACTTCTATTTCGACATATTTCCTACACAAAGTCGTTTCAATCCTCCACGTTCATCTTACATTATGACTTTTTGCTGATATAAATTAAATGTTATCATGCCAAGAATTTTCGCTTTACCTTACTCTTTTATAATTCTACCTCACCTGGCAACACTGATAGTCAAACAAATAGATTGCTTACTTTTGCTTACTTTTTAGTAACAGAGTGACCTTTTTAACTTTTTACAGCAATTTCACATAGAAGTCACCAGGACGAGGAAAAAAAACCCTCTCTCCGAATAACCTTTAAAAGAATATATATTGTATACAACAGTACTTTTTGAAAATTGTATCTTTTTATTCTTCCCTCTATCAGTTTGTATACGTTCTCTACAAAGTATATTAATGCACAATCATATTTGTTCCTAAGCATTTGGACATATTCCGTTGATTGTTTGGAATTGAAAAAAAAAAACTTGTTCGGAGAGACCTTTTGTTTTTGTAATATAATAACTGATCATAACATTCAAAATAGTAATTTTATAACCCAAGTGAAGTCATTGATAAGCCTTCTAGTTCTTTTACAATGAGTTGGTTTCAGCCAATCGGCCAAATGTTGAATAAAAAACATTTGTTCACAACACTTTATGTCTATCATTCAGCCTGTACTACTTGAGGAAGTTAAGCCTTCTCAGGCGCAGATCCATGGGTGGGGGGGGATTTCCTGGACTCAGCCCCCCTTTTTTGCCACATCAACAATAATAAATACGCAAAAATTAGCATAATGTTAATCTAGGACATTAGGTTTAAATGTGTTAAAAATATTTTTTACGGATTATTTTCCTTATTAATAAAAATATTGTAGTTATACAACTGGCAGTCATTTTGCTTCTTCCGCCATCTTGGTTGACCATAATTCCAACAAAAATGTTTTGAAAATTATGTTTGAAATATTTGGCTCAAAATATGACCAAATATAAAGAAATACTGTCACAAATATATTTTTAAGGATTATTTTCCGTATTATTGTAATTTATTAAAATTTCAACAATAGAGGCCATTTTGCTATTTCCGCCATCTTGATTGACCCAGATCCTGCAAAAAATGTCCAGAAAAATACTTTTCAATATTTGCAATAGAATATGGGCACAGATTAGGTTTACCTGTGTATAAAGCATTTTTTTAATAATTATTTTTCCTATTATGATAATATATTGACATAATTATCGCATTGGCGGCCATTTTGCTTTTTCCGCCATATTGGTTGACCTGAATTCAAAAGAAGTATTTAAAAAATCATTTGGATTCATGAAACATGGCCAGATATTAAGGGCAACTGTGTCAAAAGTATTTTAAATGATTATTTCTCATATTATTTTTATACATTATAATTGTTATATTGGCGGCCATTTTGTTGTTTCCGCCATCTTAGTTAGGCGTTGGTCTTGCATTTCCTATCAAAAACAATGCTTTGAATTTTATTGGCAACCTTGGCTAAAGATATTTAGGATTTTTTATTGAAATATATTTTTAATCATTATTTTGTATGTGTGTGTGTGTTTTTTGGTTTTCTTTTCTTTTTTTTTTTTGGAGGGTGGGGGGAAATTTTACTTTATTGTTTTTACTCTTCGGCAATTTTCCGCCATATTGGTTTGCAAGTACTCTTGTGCCAAGGATTTTAAAAAGCAGTCGTAATTGTAATATGAAAATATACATCATTATGAACTGGGAGTGTGCAGATTTACAATGTTTTTAGACATTTTTTTGAAATCTATCATTTATTTTGGCGGTTATTGTGACTTTCCGCCATCTTGACTGACCTGAGTCCCGCCAAAACATTCCCAAAAATTAATATGGCGGCCATTTTGGAAAATCGTCCGCCATTTTGAATTTTGAGTGGCTAGCGGGTTTTTTTCAAAGGAGCAATCCCTAAGGACCATGTATGCATATTTGGTGCTTCTTTCCACTTGTGAATGATTTTACCAGAAAAAAAAAATGCATTTATCTGCCTTACTATATTCTCTGTGTTATGTCAAGAGAGAAAAATTTTCCTGAATTTTCAAAGGCAGTGTTGGAAGGCTAGAGGTCTGAGGGACAAACGGTCGATCATGTTAAGTCTTAGTGTACATCGAGGACGTATACTCCTTTTGCATAACTCTTTCAATAGTAACGTTTGGTCCCCCCTTCGCTAGAGATTCGAGTGAACTTTCCTAAAAGTATTACAACTATCAGGTACGTTCATAAAATTACTTTCTCTTCTAAATTTTTGTTAGTATTAAAATATAAATTTCTTACTGACTGTTTCTCACTCTGGGTGTTTATTGTAGAAAAATGTCGTCTTTAGGTGCCCTGTGGCAAGGTATAAATAAATCATTTATAATGTATCAAAGTTGAAGATAAGGAAAACGCCGATCGGTAGACAGAACCAACATAATCTACAAATTGCCAACCCTGCTTTTTGTTTCTATCATTTATGTATAAAAGACTCATACAACTAATTTGCACAAATGTCTCATATCACATTTCCCTATATGACTGAATATATGTGAAGATTAGTGAAAGCGGTAGCCGTAATAAAATGATATGATGTAGCTCGTACGATACTTCCAGACACGGTAATGCATAACCTACAAACGACACGTATACGTCTTCTTTTCAGTCTAGAGCAAAGAAATAATAATACTGTCACTGCATCACGTGATGCAGATCTTGTTAGGAAGTTCATAGTCAGCGTTGCCATCAGGTTTTAAAAAAGGGGGTAAGTGACGGCTAGCACAGTTTGGGAGTGGAGGTGAGGGTTGGGGCGATTTTTATTTTAGCATTGCACTTGTGTACTGTAATCTTTTGTACAATGGAGCAAGTAGAGTCAAGGCCTTGACAGTGGTGAAAAAATCCCCTATACCCCCTGGTGGAGCCTCTAATTGTATTCGAGGAAGGTAGCTTTCCTATGTACCGATATTCAATGATTCTCCATCCTCCTTGTTTCACTGAACCATCCTATGCACCCCTCAGTCTGTTTCACACTGAGCTCTGACTGGTTCTAAAGGGTTTAAACACCACAAACGATTCTCTTTTTTGCGGTCGTGCAGTAAATATTCTCATTTTCTGATTATTTGGTTGATAATACTCAGCTGATTATTTATTCACATTTTCAGGTGTTCTGTATATTTTATTACCCTGTGACGAAACCGTTTACATTCTTAAGTCACTTTCATCGAATTTCAGTGGCGTTTGTTCCCTTTTCCAGCTTTGTCTTCTTCATACAAAATGAAAGGATTAACCTTGCTTTCAAGTGACATGAAATTTTCAACCAATTTACTCATTAAAGTATTTGGTATATTTTGCTAAAATATATTCATTTCTTACTTCTTCACCGTCAGTGTTATATTTCTTGACAAACTGTACGTTTTTACTCTGGAAAGGGAGATTAGATTATAACCTTTGAGCTGAGCCTTTATTGCTGAAATACTTTGTGTTTTACAGAGAAGTATATATGCGTCGATAGTCTCTGTCACTAAAGGTTGGCAACACAATTTCCTGGTGACAGATAGATCCATTATCTTTCCACCCTGCCACCGCGTTTTCTTTCCTTTTTTCCTTTTTTTATTTTTCACAAAACGTCATTCGCAGCAATCTCCTGTAGACGAACTTTTTATGGAACGAATAAAATCAAACTGTCTTTCACAATCAACATTTCAATAAATAACTAAATGTATAAGACGGCTTGTAATTTTCTCAAGCATACTCAGTTAATATTCAAAATACTCTTTTACGAATCCTGGCCTCTGATTGGGCAGTTACCCATTTCGTTTCCAGTAGAGGGGCATAGGGTGTATGGAGAGCATCTTTGCGATCAACATATTCCCATTATTTACACAGCTGTAATAAACAGCAGGTCAATATATAGATAAACGTTCAAAATAAACCATTTGCAATGATACTAATTAGTGTAGGTTCTTTGTTCCTGTTACTGATCACGTTGAAATCGAAACTATTTTTAATTCACAGTAATGTTGCATGTACATTTAAACAACAACCAACTTCTACAGGCGATACTCTTTGTCTTGCCAGCAGATTTTACATTCAAAAGCCTGATTCAAATGTGTTGAAAATGGTCGGTTTGTTTTGATACATTGCTGATTAGAAGAAAATGTAACATACTTTTTAACCCTAGCAGACCTTTCTTTGAGACCGGCAATCTAGGAGATTCAAAATTGATGTCAAAGTTTGATGTCAGCCTTGATATAAATGATCTCGATACTAATATCTTCGTAGAATAGGTTAGAAAGCATAGGCCTAAAACACGATCCTGATTTCTCCAGGCCTAAACTATTAATTGATAATGGCTATCTGAGAAAAAAAAAGGTTTACATAAAAGACCCTTAGCATGTCCACATCAAACGCCAGTCTGAACTATGGACTTAGTTGGGTTCAGTATTACGTTTCGCTTCTACACAAGGCGAGGAAGATGAGTCACTAACCTTTAAATGTCATCTTTCTGGATACATATAGTCTGCTTTAAGTTTTCAATAGTTTTAGTACCAAAATTATCCATTGGATTCCAGGTGTAATTTTCAATCTAAGAAAAGTGTACATAGAGGGGGGGGGGGGGGGGCTATTGTCTAGTAGTGACATTGTAAAAGATTAGAAAAGATGTGACAACAACAAAGCATAGCTCAACGTCAGTAAAAACGAATCTGTGTGGTTTCATAAAGTTCCACTCAGAATGAAGAAGCTATCTACAATGATTTAAGACATTTCCAAAGCCGTCCATTCAAGAACTTTGTGGTGAAAACAGTAAGTTCGAGTTGTAATCAACTATTGAATATCTGTGCAAAGCTTCCCAGATTTAAGTCCGAAAGAAGATCATTTTTTTCAGGGCAGAAATGCGAATCAACTTTAAGACCATACTTTATGCCGAAAGTGAGAGTTGTCCGATTGCTTCCATATAACAGTCTTAAGTAAGGTGTTTTAATCTTCAAGTTGAACCGACTCAACGTTTGAAAACAATTCGCGTCGCCAGGAAGATTAGACGTGGCCTACTACGTCTCAACAACGTAACGCCAGGAGGATTAGACGTGGACTACTACTTCTCAACAACGTAACGCCGGGAAGCTTAGACGTAGCCTACTACGTCTCAAAAACGTATAAGCTTTAAATTATTGTGTCAAACGTCACAGGGAGCAACAGTACAAAAACTGCAGATCACCAATCTGGGATATTAATTAATGTTATATCAGTTTTTCTGTTAAAAAGGATAATTCGAATCCGTCAAGGTAAATTGAACAGAAAAGTTCATTTAACATAAAGATGTTCATTCGACAAATTACTAGATATGACGCACTTTCGTGCTTTAAACTTTACAGAGCTAGCTTCTTTATACAGGGCCCTATCGGTAGACAAAATCGTAATTAGCAAGTAGCTCATACTCTTCAACGTGTGGCTCTATACTCTCGCAACACTTAAGATAGCTTGGTAGAATAATTCATGATCAATGAAAAAAATGTTAAAAGGGAACCTTTTCGTTATTGGGATATTTAGAAATTAAAGTATTCAGGAACGGGACTAAAGTCACTGTTCCGTGTCTCTGTATTATGTCCAAAAAGGGTATGATGTCACACATATAGGCAGATACCCTCGGGTTCGCCCCTGGTGTCTCAGCCGAATCTAATGCAGAGACATGGGCACCATTGCTTTATTCCCTACCTGTCAAATGTGTCTTTTCACTGTACGTTTTCAAGTTACATAACAACTTTAACTTTCTTTGTTCATGTTAACCATTTTAGATAGGTCTATAACTCAATCAATAATAAATTGTAGGCCTACATTTTGCAGAAAAGTATAACTGATGAATTAAAAAGCAAAAACCACACATCCTCAATCTGGGCTCTTTACTAAGTGTTATATCAATATATCTGTGAACAAGTATAATTCTAATACGTCAAAGTGAACTGAACAGAAAACTTCATGCCAAGTATGACCTCGATCGAGAAATTCCCCTCTCACGCTACCCCCCTCCCCCAAAGGAAAAGGTTTAGTTCGAAAATAACAAGATATGGCGTGCTTCGGTGCTTTAAACACAATCCTTACGTGCAGCTAGCTACATTATATATGCGTGCACAAATCGTAATTAGCAGGTAGCGTTCATTCTCTTTAAAGTCACATCAGCGTGTGACTGTTTACTCATTCGAAACTTACGGCAGCTCGGTAGAATAATTCATTAGTAATGGTAACCTGTTAATAAGAAAGCTTTTCTCTCTTTAGATACTCAGTAAGTATTCATGAATGGGAATGAAGTCACGGTGCCGTGTCTGTATATCAGATTCAAAAAGGCTACGACGTCACGCATACTTTGGAAGGGGGGACTGAGGTGGCATTACGACGTCGTCTGTTCTCCCCCAATCACCAAATTCTGGCGGCGCCACTGCGAGCATTAACCGACTCATCGCGCAAAACACCCCTCTTTATGACTTATCTTGGTCACGCGTGTATACAGCAATATATTTGACCCCCCGCCTCGGCCTTCTCTCTCTATATGCTCCTTCACTTAGTTAACCTTTTACAGTATGTGCATGACGGGGTCAGGCAAAAAGGGTTATCACTTTTAAAAAATCATACCTCTGTCATGCAACATCCACTAGCCTTTATTTTACCATCAAAATGAAGCCGACAAAAAGATCTATCGAATGCCACCATTTTGGGGGGGGGGGGGGGTTCGTATTTGACATTGTTTCATAAAAAATCGTTAAAAAGTTGTTTACATTCAAAAAATATACCAACAATTCAAAAACATGCTAAAAATGACGTCATAATTTTAAAAAAAATCAGTTGAGGCACTTAGAAAAAAGTCACCCTACTCACTTTTTTCTGAATACCTAGGAACCTATACAAACACCATAAGAAGTGATTAGGTGTCAGGGGTAGGGAATTTAGAGATATTTGAGGTATAATTTTCAAAAATTAGTCATTTTTAGTCAAATTTTACATTTCCATCCCAAATACCCCTTCCCAATAAAAAATTACCTAAGTCAACAAGGGAATGTCCGATGTTTTTTATTCAAACACCAAAATGTCCGTTATGAGCTACCTTACACAGAAACACCAAGAAATATGAAGAAATGGCAAGGGTAGGGTGAGTAAGAGAATTTCAAAGATCCAAGCAACTGCATTTTTTCAAAAATGAGTCAAATTTGGCCCAAAACATGCATTTCTGACCCAAAAATCCCCTCCCAATATCAAAAATTATAACCCAGAACACCCCTCCGACTTTTCCACTTACTAAAATGGCCATTCAGAGCTACCTTACAAAGCCATGCAGCTCTATTTATAGATCCAAAGTTGTTTACGTTTCACTGTGCCCTGAGCCATAGCGTCCTGTGTAGAGGTCAATATAGTTCAGTGTGTGTGAGTTCAGTGTGGGCTGTATAGCAAGAGTAAAATGGGCATATCTTCCTCATTTTTTGTGCAATTTCCTCAAATTTGGTATCAAATGAAAGAGAAAAGGAAGCTAAACAATCTCCTGCACCATTAATTACAAAATAATAGTGATCTGTATGGGTTTTCTACGATTTTCTATGAAAATTTGTATTACGTCATCTAATTTGCATATTTGCATACATAATGAGATTAGTTTACAAAAATAAAATATGCATTCAAATTCCCTCTCTTTGCTCTTTACAATGATATAGAGGTTCTCACAGAGAATATTCTTCTAAATCAACCAAAAATTCCTGAAAATATTCCTCTGTTTAAAAAAGTGAAGACCTTATGGTCTTCATTTTGCCCCTCCCTGTTGAATAATCCTGGCTACGTCACTGGACCTGACACGGAGAAATTAAAATTAACAGAACCTATTTTTATAAGCTGAACTACATCCAAGATCCAAGTTTTTTTTATTAAAATCGCATAAGCTAGACTATTAAAGAAACTATATGACAACTATATATACCAGGTTTACGATTGTGTTTGAAATTAGGTCGTAAATCTAGCTCAAAACGATCCTGCTGTACACAAGGCATAAGTGTGGTTTCTGTGTAGGTAAATGTTGACTAATTTATGACGATTAGTGGGAATTATGATCAACTGTTGAAAAAAAAGATTAGGCCCTGTGAACATTTTGTACGTGCACAGCTGGATCACTGCATGTAAGTAATTATGGTGCACCAATACCGCGACCTTTTATTCATGAATATCGGCGAACGATCGATCAACTATCGATTTCGGGTTGGCTATAGTACAATATTGATGCGGTGCATGCGTGCGTGCAGCGTTGGACGTCACCACGCATGCAGGAACGTATCCTGTAATTCGAAATATTTATTCTTCATACAGTATGACCCTCGAAGTACCTCGTGCCAGCCTAGGCAAGGCTGACATACGTACGTACGCTTATACTGCCGTAATTTATTTTAGGGTGGAGATGAGCAGGGGGACATGACCCTCTTGTGAGGTCAGTTTACACCAGTGGTAAGATCTTTCACATAATTGTGATAGATAACGCAAGATTCGGAACTGTGATAGGGTTAGTGTATATACAGGCCAATAAGTGACATCAATGAGTTTTCGTTTTACTCATGGCATCCGATCACAACGTTTTAAATAAAAAAAAATTTAACGTTAAGTCTTATTTTTTAAACTTGTATAGGTTCAATATGATTTTTTTTAATTATGCTGAAAATGGCAGAAATGAAACATTATTATGAAAGAATATATAGACTAGCCTTACCTCCCACCGGCCTGTTTGTAGATTCAGGATGTACCATGGATGACCTTTGAACATCTTCCACCTCACTGTAAGTCAAGATTAAACATTACATTCACATTAAAAAGGTTTGTAGATGTTACAAGAAAACACGGACACAATATACAAGACCAAGACTGACGATCTACTACAGTGAAATGACCAGACGAGCACAGTGTTTGAAGAATAACTCCAAAGCATGTACCTTTTGGTCATTTTCCTAAGATAAATACACTTCTCGGAACATTTCACTTTCCATAGATAGTAGATTGAAATTCACGGATCGGTACGAATGTAGTCATGTAGTACTTCGTTTTACTGTAGAAACGATAGTGACTATTCCATTTAATTGCTTATTGCTATTGAGGAAAAGTAACATTTCATTTTATCTATTTTGATTTTCCCTGGTGCCAATTCTTCTTAGCACACATTCTTTTTATCAATATAATATTATTGCTTGTTCAGAAATTTCGTTGAGGTCGGACATTATATCAGGTCGTGGCTGGTTCAAATAGATTTTTAATTATCTCTGAGTATGACAAAAGTTTGAGTAGCGTCCATCTCGAATGGACAGGGATTCGTTAATTAATAATAACTTTTGACAATTGGAAAAGCCGAAATTGATTCATCTAAAAACCCTTATCGGTTTTTTTTTTTTTTGGGGTTGTCTTACACATAGACCTATGACAGAGTGCTAGATGTCTCCAACCCCCTCCCCTCCTAAGTTCTCGAGTAGAGTTTGAGGGATAAATTGTCAATCTGTCGGACTGATAAAGACTTTCTTCGGGAGAAAACGACTACACTCCACCCCATTGTGGTCGGTAGTAGGACAAGATAGTAAAGGGGGTTTCGTCTCCTGACCCCTGGTTACGGGTATGACATCAATTAAAAAGACATATCTCGTACGTCCACGCTTTTAGATTGACTCTATGTAACGCCAATACAAAAAATTACATCTAGTTTGTGCGCCTTAACTATTCGTTTACTAGATATGTGTGAAGTTTGTAATTGACTTTCTTTATTAAAATAGGCGATCTAAAGATAGTAAAATAATTCTTGTTACTGAAATGGCTGTCTCTTGTGTCCCTTAAATATCTTCTTATCAAAAGCACTTACGTGTGTGTGTAAGAATGCAAGATTTTTTCGCAAAGAAAGTCTGTACGTATGTTTTGCACATTTGTATCATTTTCGAAAAATGACATTCTTTTAAATAGCAATTTTTTAAATACAATAGCCGATGTGAAAGTGTACCAGTAAGTGATCTGCCTGTGAGCGAGACTGAATGATTACTATTTCTGAGTGGAATACCTGTGTGACAATTACGTTCAACTATGGGTGTCGGTGTGAATAAAAGTAACAAGGGTCGGCGAATGATGTCAAAATGTCGTGAGAGGAGGGTGAGAATAAGAGAAACAGTGAAGACATCGGAGAAGCTGAGTTGCCATGGAAAGGCAGAGGCTGATGAAGAAGGGTAACATAGCCGTGTTAATTAAGTATGTGGCGACAGACGCAGAGAGAAAGACAGAGGGAGAGGGTATAAAAGAGTCAAAGAAAAATGAAGGATACGTCTGAAAGAACGAAGACGGAAGTGCTGGATCTTGAAACGTGTGACAGCTGCCCGTTTAGAAGATAACTATATCTGAATGGAGGTACACTACTTAATAGTATTAAGGGAATTCATTTCGGGAATTGAGTTTAGAATCAATACTAGCGTTCCATTATTCATTTTCAGTATCATGAGTTCTCTGTAACCGATGTAGGCCTTACTGTAAGCGTGTGTGGTGTATATCATAGGAGGTGTAGAGACAATGAAAGGAGTGGACTGAGTTTACCTTTTAAACTTTTTGTCCACCATAACACTAAACATTTAATGAATGTAACAACAGGATAGGGCTGTATTTTAGCACGAAAAGGTTTCATCACCAAGTAATCAACATGATATTAACATAACATTTACCTTTAACGTTTGTGGATTTCAGCGTTGCTAGAGTTGATTCAGTCTGGAAGGACTGAGGAGGTACACTACCATAAAGCCTGGCGAGATAATAAAAAGAAGAGTAATGTTAATTCGATCGACGTAAAGGCTGGTGATGAAAATTGCTTACTGGGGTATTGCATTAGTTCAACTTATGATGTTTAACTGCCATACATAGATTTTATCATTAGAATTACTTGCATAGTTCTGTTGGCTTATCGCATGGTAAGGACCGACATTACACTTTGTATTCAACAAACAGGAGAGTGTTTGTAAATGCCATTGTAGTTACGTTTAGCCTATCTAGCATGTTAGTGAAAAAGACATTCCCCCAAAACTGTCACTGTTTTCGTTTATTACAGAAAGTTATAGTTGATATAATTTGGGTGACAATTTAAGAACAAAAAGGAAATGTTACTAGTTGTTAGTTCTCTGTAACAACGAGTTACTGGGATGTTTAAACCTATGTTTACATGAAACGACAAAAGTGGCAATAGTTTTGAAAACACTCGGATAAAGCCTCGGGGTAACGCGTCACTTCAAGGCCTGTAATAATTTATACAAAACATCTTCTTTCACCACTTTAAACTACCATCCAACTATATCATCATTTTGCAAATTTACGATATTCTTAACGCATTGCATGCTTTGTGCAGTCCAGCCAGGGCTATTTATAAACGATAAAATTGCTTACAAATAACGTTATAAAAAACCTCAACTTTATTTCATTCCACGATTTTGTTCAATTGTAATCTAATTTAATCCTTCTTAGTCTTTAATTTATTAAATAAATATGTAACGTAACTGTAACGTCACTTCGTTGTCAGTGAATGTAATGATGGGCTTACGCGTCGAGGGCAGCAGGGGCAATCTGACCCTCAACATTTTCAGGGTTAATTTTTATCACTCGAATTGTGTAAATATCCGAGATTCCAAAATAAAAAAAAGGTTTATATAGATGGAATTTGTAAGTCACGGAAAGCCCATTCCGGCAACATGCAATCATATTTGGCTTTTCTACTCTGTACACTAAACGGCAGCAGGCAACCTTTGATTTCTCCTGCGCCTCCCCCACCTTCCCCCACCCCGCCGAAAATGCTCTTCTTAAAGCTTCTAAATCTACCTGTCCTTTACATTCTACTTCGGCATTAACTGAGATTGCACGATTGACTGATTTCAGTGCACATCTTGTTCTCGCGAGGTGAGGACGTATTTGGCGCACCTCTCCTTACGCTAGCAGATGACTCGAGTTTAAAAAGTGATTGGTAGAAGTGAATGCAAGATCACACTAAAAGTCAAATATGTCTATATGCGGTGTCATCGGTAGTTAGTTGCGTACTTGTTAATGCCATAATGGGAATGTTACCATCAGCGATGCAGAAGATATATTTTTAAGTAAATTTCAATCACAGAACGACACAAACGGAACGTTAAACACCTTGACTGACTATTCAAGGACGGTAACATTCGGGGAGAGGGGGGGGGGATAGAAATTTATATTCTATTACTCTGGAGTGGGCTGAAACTGAAGTTATTAAGAATTTTGAAGCTTGAAATTAACGATGAAGACATAAATATGAAAATGATTGTAAGGATTCTGGGAATCAGGGAAGGGTAACAGAAATATAAGAAAACGAAATGGTTTTAACGTTAGATAGGTTAATGAAACGCCTTCTTAAGCGACCTAAGTGTTATACCTTAGCATTAAATACTAACTGACACTATTTGACACTATTTAATTCAATATTTTTTATCACTAGACGAATGTTTGCTTATAGAGATAACATATTTTTGCATCATTTGAATTAATTTTGCCTCCATGGATGGGTTACATCTGGAGAAAATATTACGAACATATCACTAGAAAGAACAATAGTTTCTGTCTTTGCGTATGGGCAGTATAGTCGCATGAAAATCTTAAGATGCACTAGAAGGAACAGCAGAAGTATTCTTAAAAAAGCTACATAATTTTCCAAGAATTGAAACGGTTTATAGCCAGAACTACACTAAGGTTCTAACTGAAGTTTGTTCTTCAAAAATATTGTGTGCGCACTCCTTGTGTCACTCCTTACCAACACAGCATCGGCCAGTTGTTAATCTCTCTTAATTCGAAAAGCAGATTTGCAACGCCATCACATATTCATTAAGTAATTTGCTTCTTATGGACATTAATAAAGCCACACACTGAGCCAAAATCTTCTTAAATAATTGTCATGAAACATACTGAAAGTAGTTTTTTCAATAACGCTGCAGCAGAGATGGGAGACCAGTCAAAGGTATACCTTCAAGGGCTGATTGATGAAAGTGAGAAAATTCATTTTAATTTCTCCTGTTCGAACACGTTTCTTGCTTGAACATCATTTGCATATTTTCAAAGATAATTTCTTTCCAAAATGTCAGAGAAGAATAATAATAACGGTTCCACATAACTTTTTAACGATTGTACCCGTTTTACACGGTATTCTTCTATTCCAACTATGACCCACTCAAATAAGATGAAATTTGAAAGACGAGAAATTCATAGTTCCTTGTCAGATTACACGTACACCGTCCTTTCTAAGGGGAATTTTCATTCACGTAGTCCTATGTACGGTGCTCACCATTAGATTATGTAACTTGTTTTTTTTTTCACACTTATGTTTTGTAACAAGAAGATTAACAGAATGTATTAATGAATCATGTGACACCAGCAAGTATCGAGGGCGCTGTAAGAATGTCGTCACACTCTCACAACCAGAAATAATACATAATACATAATTAGTTGATTCTGAATACGTTGTAAACTAACCTCTTACACCCCCCCCCCCCCTTTTCGCTACTTTACTGCCTTTTATTCGAAGAATGTGTATTCGCAAAAATACGTGCGAGGCATGGGCGTGGATCATGGGGGACGGGGGACGCGCCCCTCTCACTTTTTTGGAGGTGGGACATGTCCTAAAAGTCCCCCACTTTTTCAAAATGATGAAAACTAAAACTGTAATGACATATATTACGAACTGACACTACATTTTGAAAGCTAAATTGCGCCCAAATATGGCATCATTTGCCATAAAACACCTTCTAATTTCCTTTTCTTTAAAGGGGAGAGTAAGACGCTTCCCGTTAGACCCCTCCTCTTGAGCCCCCGGGACGGCGATTTGCAAATGGTAAAAAGTCCGCCCCCCAAAAAAAAAGTTATTTAAGGTTGGGAGACACCGGCATAGGGGATCCTGGAAGACCTGAATTAATCATATAAAATGGATCACTGACATGGTTCTTATAACCTGACATACATATGATACGTAGAGTATGATGCCGAACACTCTACACACTCTTAAAAAATGGTTAAAAGTTTCTGGGCAATGTAGAGTTGGTTAAATTTTTCACAATGTTGGGCAAAAGAACCGAAAAACCTATTGACCAACTATCGGTGAAATGGTTTAAGTGAATTACTTTACCCAACGCTGGTAACATACCGCCAATTAATTCTTTTAATAACACCTATTTCTAAATTTTTACATTCACAATTAGCATTTTGCAAAACGTTTACTTACACTGTGGGAATTTTTGCTACAACAATGTGAGAAAAGTGCATGTTTTAAATGCTGTGAAATGTTTATATACCTATCTCTTCAATGGAACATTCAGAATTTTTCAAAGGAAATTTGTGTTTATCCTTTATTGCAAGTCTAATTGAAATAA
The DNA here is from genome assembly GCA_029531755.1 of Holothuria leucospilota. Taxonomy (NCBI): domain Eukaryota; kingdom Metazoa; phylum Echinodermata; class Holothuroidea; order Aspidochirotida; family Holothuriidae; genus Holothuria; species Holothuria leucospilota. Next base: position 2,760 of record JAIZAY010000504.1, on the reverse strand, counting down.
ATTGTAGCTGGCAATGGTGATTTTTTACAGAAAATTATGTACTTTATCAGTTGTACAATACAACATAAAAAAGGAGAATTGAAATATTGTGAAGAAAATTGTATTATTAATCGTTAAAAATAACAAACAAGTCTCACTGAATATATATAATAGCCAGACCAGAACATTCATTTATATGTGAATTCCCAATTAAAACCCTGCTACTTTCGAAAGTGGCAAGCATTACCTGGCTAGCATACTTACCTGGCGCAGGAGTATCCATGATCACGACGGCGGAGCTCCGAAGTGGGACCTGTTCTATTCAGCCAGTCTAGAACGGGACCACTGTCGGGTGGGTCAGTTAAGTCAAAGTTTGTCCCTTGGGGACGTTGTTACTCCTTCATGAGCAGGACTCCTTCGGGAGAATTGTTTGGTTTTCGCCCCTGGCTGTTCTCCAGAGAGTCAGGGGACTTTTGGAAAAAAGGCTAGCATTAGCAATGGCGGTAGCTTTTAAAACGTGTAGAAGGTAACTTCTCCAACCCCGTCGGGTAACTTGTTTTACCCAACCGTTGGTTCCGTATGCCTCCTAACCGAAATTGGGTAATAAATTACCCAACTTGGTTGGTTAAGTGTTTTTACCTAAAACTTGGGCAAAATTTTTGCCCAATTGGTTGGGCAAAATGCTTCCTCAATTAGTTGGGCAAATGGTTGGGAATTTTTGTGCCCAACTAATGAGTAAAACCCTTAACCGACTAAGTTGGCAATATTTACCCAATTCCAGTTAGGAGGCATACGGAACCAACGGCTGGGTACATTGTTGCCTAGGTTGGGCAATAGGAGTGCAACTATCGTATTTTACTAATTTTGAACGAAAATCCAGACGAACCGTTTCCAGCAATGGAGAATATGAGGGAGAGAGTATATAGGTGCAGGGAGGTGATATTAGACCTCCCTGATAGGAATAGCAAAAGTATAGAGGACTAACAGGGGCGTTTCAGAATGCTTTTTCGTAGTACGTGTATTAACAATCAGCATCTACACCGAAAATGGGTACCAAGAAGCGGTCGGTAAAAAATTTTGAAAAATGCAAAACGGCAAATACGAACTATCAACCTTCCTCATCATGCTACAAATTAGATTGAAAAATCCCATATTATTGCGAGGCCCTACAGAAGTTGAAGATGTACCTCTGTATTTCGTAAAAGTGTTGTGATCAGAATAGTTCCATGTATTATAACCTTAATAACGGTCATGAGATGGAGTGCAATCCGTGACGAATTCGCGGGAAGAGCGAAAATTTTCATTATTTAAGATTACCGTAACAAAACCTGCTTTTAAGCTCTGCATCGAGACACTTCCTAATCCCCAGCAAAACTATATGCCAATCGAAAAACCAGTCTTGTCTCTGGTAATTCGTTAAAACAGCTGTCATTGTTTGATGTTGTGCTTCCAGAGAGTTATTATCAGAAGATGATAATAAGGACGATGTTGAGGTTAGCTTTAAAGCTCGCGCGAGAATTTTTACAGTTTGTGAAGAATCTGCAAAAATTCTGATAGTTTGAGAACAAGTTGTGATAGAATATGATTACAATGGATCTATCGCTAGGTCGAAAACGCACCTCCCCTTACCTGCTATCGATATTTATGGCTTAAATGCGTTTTTGGATCATTTTAAAATTTTCCGAATTCTTTCAGATATCGATGACGGGGTGGACAGCTACCATGTCCCCGTGCCAGCACCACTAGGAGTCTGCAGGTAGTACAGTAAGCATTACATCAATAACTAGATATAAAAAGGGCGCTAAGGCATTATGATGATAGACCCAACATGTAATGTATATAGAATTATTACACTTTCCACCCCTAAAAATATCTTGTTGCGGATAATATCTTTTCAACTTAGGCTATAGTTTCCTTTTTTTTTAACTTTTAGTTCAGGAAATGATGACATTATGGAGAAGTTTCTGAGATTAGACAATTTGAAGTATTAAATTCGAGTTGCCGATGTAGTGTTAGCACAGTACAGAACACCTAGAAGGCTTGACCTATCCAACTGGTATAAAAAATGACTCAACCCCAAGTCCGTAACGGGGGGGGGGGGGGCGCAAAACAATTTTGTCCCTATTGTCTTCAAGTATTTTGTACATCTCGCCACCTGAAACTAATTTCGCTCCCTGGAATTATCTTTCGTCCCCTTCAGTATCTTGTATGCGGGCTATGGGCTGTTTAACCCTGTTATAGCTTTACTTAAGTTGCATTGAATGAATCAAGTAGTGTTGAATGGTTGACGTACAGTCTCGATTTTATCAGATGGCGTAGTCATATCCTAGTAAATCTAGACTCAGACTACAGTAGATCCCATCAGATCGTTTACCTTGATGAAGGCCTACCTATGAAACAACGTTCTTCATCAACCTCTCTACAGTAGTTTGCCAATAAGGGCTAGCCCTATAAGTAACAATACCGGTACATGAAAAACGCTTTTTCATCATAGCCTAACGTTAACTTGGACTCTGTAAGGTATGTTTAGTAGCACTGCATTATAATATTACGTAATAGTTTACTGCAGACATGACAAAAAAGCAGTCCACGTTTGACCAGCTAACAAACTGGCACTACCATCGTCTTCGACTTAACGTACCCTTATATCTACCTTTACATGTTCGACGAACAAAACCACACAGTAATTGTCAGGAGTAAGGACAATCAAGTTGATAGTAATACAGGGGCCACGGAAACGGGGGGTAGGAAGGCTTTAGCCCCCGCTTCTTTTCTGCCGTA
>JAIZAY010000826.1:0-28588 GCA_029531755.1 Holothuria leucospilota | reverse complement strand
AAGCCGCTTTGCCCATTTCACCTGCCTCTTACTCCACCCCTATGGTAGTACGGTAGCGATCGGTTGATATGGTTGTATTTATTTTTAAAGTAGTCAGCTCATGACTAACTGCCTGAAATGGTTTTTGAACAGCTTTTGAAAACTACTTGAGCATCGCTGTAATACATAATGATAACCATACTCCCATAGGCGTAGGAGGCGGGGGCTGGGGGGCTGCAGCTCCCCCAACAAAATATTTTTTTGTGAAAATTCGGGCAATATTCTGAGAATATTTCGGGCACCTACTGAAAGAAAAATAATGCAATAATGTAGCTTAACGGAAATGGATACTTTAAAAACTTCCTTGGTAATTAAAATATAGTTCTGATTTGGATTGCACCATCACCTACATATTCGGTATTAATTCACCAGTGTGTTTTTAATGGTTAAACTTATATATTATGATTATCAGTGGTGTATTTGAGGAGCCATCAGGCCATTCCCCCGTAACTTACGCCCAATTTATTTAGTACCTAAAATAAAGCACAAAATTTTTCTTCAAAGGTAGCCTATGTGGCACCAGATTGCATGTAAATACACCTAATTTTTCAAAAATTTTCAGAGGGTAGGCGGTGATGCCTGTTTTGTCTTTTAGTACCTAAAATACGTACGGTAAATTTTTTAACACAAATTTTACTTCAAAGGTAGCATATGTTGCACCAAATTGCATGTATGGACACCTAATTTTTCAAAAAATTTTCAAAGGAGAGGGGGACACCCCCTCCCCTTATACCCCTCCCCCCGCCGGCGATCACACAACATAGTGCCTGCTCCACCCCCATGAGAGACGTCTTGGCCAAGCCACTGGTTATTATCATCATTATTGTAACGACTTCCCCCAGAATTATAACCAATGTGGAATAGGTAGTGACGTGGCAAATTATTGTATGTAATTGGCATGCGGTGTGATAACGGATGCATGCCTATATGATATGTACATAAACATTTTGAGCCCGCGAGGAGCGCGCGGATTTTTTTTTCTATTTTTCGGGCAGATCGTTACAGCCCCCCCCCCCTTTCAAATCCACTTGGGGCCCCTACACCTATGCATAATCCTATTGAGGCTATTGTTCTATCCGGAGCTGACCATTAATATTGCTGGGGGTGATCCGAACCTCCCTGAATACGGACTTGAGTTTGCCCCTCCAAACAAAATTTCTTAGAGCCGCCCATGATAGCTGATAATATATACAGTTTACTTTCTTAACGGTAGATCTAGACCTAGTGTTCGTCAAGTATTAAGCTAGCTGAACGCCATAATATCAGCATGTTAGATATCAAAGCTAATTTAATATTTTACGTGATGAGGCCAATTTCAAAATTACCTCAACCTCCCCGTGACTATAGTACAAAAGTAAATTAATAAACCAAAGTACGCAGTCTGCATTCACTCACAGTTAACAATGACATTCTGCAGGGCCGAATTTAGCCACCTGTAGGTGATGGGTTCCCCGATATTTTGACTTGTAAGGGACCCCGAAAATTCTCATAAACGAATATCCGTTTGCTAAGTTTTTTACATCTGGTTCTGACTGAGTTAAAACAGAAATTTTGACCTGATTTCTGCCAACTAAGATAAAGACTGTAGTACTAGTTCGGTAATGTATAATTTTATGACATATGGGAGGAATTTTTGTGAACGTAACATAACCGATAATATGTAACAAGCTGGAGGCTATTTCTGAGGCATTTCATATGAGTCATAGTTCATGGTAACTTGGGACTTGTAGATTACAGCATTTTATTGATACTGATGTACGGTTATATGATTGCCCGAAGATGCGCTTTTGCATATTCGCTATGTTAATGACATTGTTAACAATTAATGGGATCTAATTGTGTAATTAGACAATTGTCTAATTGTATAATGGCCAAGTTAACACTTGAAGGTATTCACAAGGCAGTCATTATCTCCACTTAAGTAAGTGGGAAATTCCATTTCTGAAGATGAAGAAGCTACGTTCAGTCCATTTGTTTTTAGCGTAACGCGTTGACCAATGGTGGCCCTCCCCTTATATCAGTGCTTCTCAATCCGGTTCCAAAAACCTAGAGTCAGTTGAAATGGAGGAACGGAGATGGGTGTGATTTGCAAGGAGCACTAGATTCCTATCGATGAATATCCTCGTCTATTTTTCCCTGGTCATATTGGCACACGCATGATCTTTCGGCAAATTTGACAATTCAAAATAATAAAGTGTCATGAAATTTTAGTAGCCTACTTACCTTAATTTCCATAAGAAATTCACATCTAACAGTTTTTAATTTCATATTTCAATAGGATGTCCCTTTGTGCAATCATCGTGATAGCAGAATGTCATTGTTTTATTTCAACATTTCCAGGGAAGGCCCCCGACCCTCCCCGCGGCGTCCTGCCTTTATCTTCACTCTCACAAAGTGAGCTTTAACCCCCACAACTTTTTATTCAAAACCATGGATGAATTGCATAAACATTAAGTGAATTAAGTTTTGTAAAGTTTCGTAAATAAATTCACACAGTGTGCGTGACTATTTCCCAATCGTAAATGAATAACTCCCTGTCTCTGGTACTCAGAAACGAGTTATAAGATAATGGCATTTAGTGTAACTAAACATACTTTACTGTCCTATATTAAGGTTACACAAACAAATCATTCATCACTCCATCTAATCTCCTTCATGATTTTATCATTTCCTGAACTAAAAGTTGAAGAAATAAGGAAAATATAGCCTTGTTGAAAAGGCATGTCCACACAAACATTTTTTAGGGACAGAAAGTGACAATTCTTTATACTTCTCATGCTGAGGCTACCATTTATAAGCGCTTTTTTTAGTTTCCCAAATGGCAAACTGCGGAGCCGTTCTTGTTGACCTGGCTAAAATTTGAAGGGGGGGGGGGGAGTACGAATTAGTGCACAATCTTACAGTCCGGGAGATTCTCCCGTTTTGGAGAAAACCAAAATTCTCCCGAACGGGGGGAAACTTATGCAAGATATTGTATAGGCTTGCAAGCCTAACTAAAACAAGGTTAAGCAAGAATAAAAACCACTCAAAAACTCAAAAACGGCGTGGACAACCACCGATTAGGACGTGGCTTTTCTGTAACTGTGACAATAAACCTTCCGAATATACATATAATTCCATTACATTAGAGCAACAATTTTTGCAAGGGGGTTCCAAAACCCATTCACCGTTGGCAATGTACACAAAAAACGCTTGGGATTGTGGGTCAAATAGACAAAATGGCGGCGCCAATGACCATTTTTTCTCCCGATCGAGAGGTAAGTAGATTCTTCCGAACTGTCCTACTAGTGCAGCTAATGTAGGTGCAGGAGTAATACTCGTCCGCTTAGCTGGAAAATTGTTGTAATGAATGTAATACAAAGTGCAAAGTCGGATTCCGGAGAGCCAGTTTTGAAGTAAACTGGGTCATCGAAGCGGCCCAGTATATGTTCAAGAAAATAAAAAGCCTATCATCCCAGTTTAAGGCGGCCCAAAATGCCCACGGCAGAAAAGACGCGGGGGCTAAAGCCTTCCCACCCCCGCCCCGTCTCCGCGGTCCCTGTATTTCTATTAACTTGATTGTCCTTATTCCTGACAATTACTGTGATGTTTGTTCGTCGAACGTGTAACGGTAGATATGAGGGTACGTTAGGTCGAGGATGATGGTATTGCCAGTTTTTTAGCTGGCCAAACGCTTGTTTGTCTTGTCTGCAGTAAAGTATTACGTAATATTATAATGCAGTGCTACTGAACCACGGAGCTGTCATGCCCTATCAGTTTTACGGAGGCTACTGTGTACCTTACACAGAGTCCAAGTTAACGTTAGGCTAGGATGAAACAGCGCTTTTCATGTATTGTTACTTATAGGGCTAGCCCTTATTGACAAACTAGTGCACTCAGTTTAACTGTAGAGGGGTTGATGAAGAACGTTGTTTCATAGGTAGGCCTTCATCAAGGTAGCCGATCTGATGGGATCTACTGTAGACTGAGCCTAGATTTACTAAGATATGATTACGCCCTCTGATAACATCGAGACTGTACGCCAGCCGTTCTACACTACTTGATTCATTCATCGCAACTTAAGACAAGGTCGACGGCTGTACCTGAAGTTAAAACTATAGCAGGGTTAAACAGCCCATAGCCCACGTACAAGATACTGAAGGGGACGAAAGATACTTCCAGGGGGAGAAATTAGTTTCAGGTGGCGAGATGTACAAAATTCTTGAAGACAATAGGGACAAAATTGTTTTGCGCCCCTCGGTAAAGGACTTGCGGTTGAGTCATTTTTTTTATACCAGTTGGACAGGCTAAGACTTCTTGGTGTCCTATACTGTACTAATATTTCAGCAACAACTCGAATTTAATTCTTCATATTGTCTAATCTCAGAAACTTCTCCATAATGTTATCATTTCCTGAACTAAAAGTTAAAAAAGGAAACTATAGCCTAAGTTGAAAACATATTTTCCGCACCAAGATATTTTTAGGGGTGGAAAGTGCAATAATTGTAAATACATCACATGCTGAGCCTATCATCATAATGCCTTAGCGCCCTTTTTATATTGATGTAACGCTTACTGTACTGCAGACATGGGAGCTGTCCACCCCGTCATCGATATCTGAAGAAATTTGGAAAATTTTAAAATGATCCCAAAAGGCATTTAAGCCATAGATTTTGATAGCGGGTAAGGGGAGGTGCGTTTTCGACCTAGTGATAGATCTATTGTAATCATATTCTAACACAACTTGTTCTCAAACTATCGGAATTTTTGCAGGTTCTTCACAAACTATGAAAATTCTCGCGCGCGCTTTAAAGCTAACCTCAACATTGTTCTTCCGCTAGTAATTCCCGGGAAGCACAACAGCAAACAATGACAGCTGTTTCAACAAATTACCAGAGAAAAGACTGTTTTTTCATTGGCATACAGTTTTGCTGGGGAATAGGAAGTGTCTCGATGCAGAGCTAAATGCAGGTTTTGTTATGGTAATCTTATACAATGAAAATTTTCGCGCTTCGCGCGTATTCGTCACGGATTGCACTCCATCTCATGACTGTTTATTAAGGTTATAATACATGGAACCGTCCTGGTCACAACCCTTTACGAAAACCAGAGGTACATCTTCATCTTCTGTAGGGCCTCGCAATAACATGGGTTTTTTCAATCTAATTCGTAGCATGATGAGGAAGGTTGATAGTTCGTATTTGCCGGGTTTTTTTTTTTCAAAATTTTTTACCGACCGCTTCTTGTGTACCCATATTCGGTGTAGAGGCTGATTGTTAATACACGTACGATGAAATGCATTCTGAAACGCCCTTGTTAGTCCTCCACCCTTTTGCTATTCCTATCAGGGAGGTCTAATATCACCTTCCTGTACTTATATACTCCCTCCCTCCTATTCTCCATTACTGGAAACGGTTCTTTCGGATTTTCGTTCAAAATTAGTAAAGTACGATAGTTGTAGAGTGTTCGGCATCATACTCTACATATCATTTGGATGTCAGGTTATAAGCATCATGTCAGTGCTCCATTTTATATGATTAATTCAGATCTTCCAGGATCCCCTATGCCGGTGTCTGCCAACCTTAAATAACCTTTTTTTTTGGGGGGGGGAGGGGGACTTTTCACCATTTGCGAATCGCCGTCCTGGGAGAGGGGTCTAAGAGGAGGGTGGTCCTCTCCGCTTTGAAGAAAAGGAAATAAGAAATGCTTTATGGCAAATGATGCCATATTTGGGCGCAATTTAGCTTTTAAAATGTAGTGTCAGTTCGTAATTTATGTTATAATACAAGTCATCACAGTTTTAGCTTTCATCATTTTGAAAAAGTGGGGGGACTTTTAGGAGATGTCCCTCTTCAAAAAAGTGAAGGGGACGCCCCCCCACCCCATGATCCACGCCCATGCCTCGCACGTATTTTTGCGAATACACTTTCTTCGAATAAAAGGCAGTAAAGTAGCCAAGGGGGGAGGGGTAAGAGGTTAGTTTACAATGTATTCAGAATCAACTAATTATGTATTATTTATTATTTCTGGTTGTGAGAGTGTGACGACATTCTAAGAGCGCCCTCGAAACTTGCTGGTGTCACATGATTCATTGATACAATCTGTTAATCTTCTTGCTACAAAACATGGGTGTGAAACAAAACCACAATTTACATAAACTGATGGTGAGCGCCGTACATAGGACTGGGTGAACAAAAAAATCCTTTCAGAAATGACGGTGAACGTGTAAACTAACACGATGAATTTTTCGTCTTCCAAATTTCATCTTATTTTAGTGGGTTATAGTTGGAATAGAAGAATACCGTGTGAAATGGGTAAAATCGTTAAAAAAGTGATGTAGAACCGTTATTATTCTTCTCTGACATTCTGGAAATGAAATTAACTTTGAAAAAATGTAAATGATGTCCAAGCAAGAAACGTGTTAAAACAGGAGAAATTAAAATAAGTTTTCCCACTTCTATCAATCATCCCTTTTAGAAGGTATACTTTTGACTGATCCCCCATCTCTGCTTCAGCGTTACTGAGCAAACTACTTTTATTATGTTTCATGCCAATTATTTTAGAAGATTTTGGCGCAGTGTATGACTTTGTTTATGTCCACAAGAAGCAAATTGTTTAAGGAATATGTGATGATTATTTCTTGCAAATCTGGTTTTAGAATTAAGCAAGACTTACAACTGGTCGGTGCTGTGCTGGGGGACTTTTCACCATTTGCGAATCGCCGTCCTGGGAGAGGGGTCTAAGAGGAGGGTGGTCCTCTCCGCTTTGAAGAAAAGGAAATTAGAAATACTTTATGGCAAATGATGCCATATTTGGGCGCAATTTAGCTTTTAAAATGTAGTGTCAGTTCGTAATTTATGTTATAATACAAGTCATCACAGTTTTAGCTTTCATCATTTTGAAAAAGTGGGGGGACTTTTAGGAGATGTCCCTCTTCAAAAAAGTGAAGGGGACGCCCCCCCACCCCATGATCCACGCCCATGCCTCGCACGTATTTTTGCGAATACACTTTCTTCGAATAAAAGGCAGTAAAGTAGCCAAGGGGGGAGGGGTAAGAGGTTAGTTTACAATGTATTCAGAATCAACTAATTATGTATTATTTATTATTTCTGGTTGTGAGAGTGTGACGACATTCTAAGAGCGCCCTCGAAACTTGCTGGTGTCACATGATTCATTGATACAATCTGTTAATCTTCTTGCTACAAAACATGGGTGTGAAACAAAACCACAATTTACATAAACTGATGGTGAGCGCCGTACATAGGACTGGGTGAACAAAAAAATCCTTTCAGAAATGACGGTGAACGTGTAAACTAACACGATGAATTTTTCGTCTTCCAAATTTCATCTTATTTTAGTGGGTTATAGTTGGAATAGAAGAATACCGTGTGAAATGGGTAAAATCGTTAAAAAAGTGATGTAGAACCGTTATTATTCTTCTCTGACATTCTGGAAATGAAATTAACTTTGAAAAAATGTAAATGATGTCCAAGCAAGAAACGTGTTAAAACAGGAGAAATTAAAATAAGTTTTCCCACTTCTATCAATCATCCCTTTTAGAAGGTATACTTTTGACTGATCCCCCATCTCTGCTTCAGCGTTACTGAGCAAACTACTTTTATTATGTTTCATGCCAATTATTTTAGAAGATTTTGGCGCAGTGTATGACTTTGTTTATGTCCACAAGAAGCAAATTGTTTAAGGAATATGTGATGATTATTTCTTGCAAATCTGGTTTTAGAATTAAGCAAGACTTACAACTGGTCGGTGCTGTGCTGGGGGACTTTTCACCATTTGCGAATCGCCGTCCTGGGAGAGGGGTCTAAGAGGAGGGTGGTCCTCTCCGCTTTAAGAAAAGGAAATTAGAAATGCTTTATGGCAAATGATGCCATATTTGGGCGCAATTTAGCTTTTAAAATGTAGTGTCAGTTCGTAATTTATGTTATAATACAAGTCATCACAGTTTTAGCTTTCATCATTTTGAAAAAGTGGGGGGACTTTTAGGAGATGTCCCTCTTCAAAAAAGTGAAGGGGACGCCCCCCCACCCCATGATCCACGCCCATGCCTCGCACGTATTTTTGCGAATACACTTTCTTCGAATAAAAGGCAGTAAAGTAGCCAAGGGGGGAGGGGTAAGAGGTTAGTTTACAATGTATTCAGAATCAACTAATTATGTATTATTTATTATTTCTGGTTGTGAGAGTGTGACGACATTCTAAGAGCGCCCTCGAAACTTGCTGGTGTCACATGATTCATTGATACAATCTGTTAATCTTCTTGCTACAAAACATGGGTGTGAAACAAAAACCACAATTTACATAAACTGATGGTGAGCGCCGTACATAGGACTGGGTGAACAAAAAAATCCTTTCAGAAATGACGGTGAACGTGTAAACTAACACGATGAATTTTTCGTCTTCCAAATTTCATCTTATTTTAGTGGGTTATAGTTGGAATAGAAGAATACCGTGTGAAATGGGTAAAATCGTTAAAAAAGTGATGTAGAACCGTTATTATTCTTCTCTGACATTCTGGAAATGAAATTAACTTTGAAAAAATGTAAATGATGTCCAAGCAAGAAACGTGTTAAAACAGGAGAAATTAAAATAAGTTTTCCCACTTCTATCAATCATCCCTTTTAGAAGGTATACTTTTGACTGATCCCCCATCTCTGCTTCAGCGTTACTGAGCAAACTACTTTTATTATGTTCCATGCCAATTATTTTAGAAGATTTTGGCGCAGTGTATGACTTTGTTTATGTCCACAAGAAGCAAATTGTTTAAGGAATATGTGATGATTATTTCTTGCAAATCTGGTTTTAGAATTAAGCAAGACTTACAACTGGTCGGTGCTGTGCTGGTAAGGAGTGACACAAGGAGTGCGCACACTATAGTTTTGAAGAACAAACTTTAGTTAGTACCTTAGTGTAGTTCTGCCTATAAACCGTCTAAATTCTTGGAAAATTACGTAACTTTTGGAAGAATACTTCTGCTGTCTCTTCTAGTGCATCTTAAGATTTTCATCCGACTATACTGCCCATGCGCAAACATAGAAACTGTTGTTCTTTCTAGCGATATGTTGGTAATATTTTCTACAGATGTACCACTTCCATGGAGGCAAAATCAATTCAAATGATGGAAAAATATGTTATCTCTATAAGCAAACGTTCGTATAATGATAACAATATTGAATTAAATAGTACCAAAAGGGTTATGTATTTAATGTTGAGGTATAATACTTAAGAAGGTGTTTCATTTAAAACCTTTTCGTTTTCTTATATTTCTACTACCTTTCCCTGATTCCCAGAATCCTTACAATCATTTTCATATTTATGTCTTCATCGTTAATTTCAAGCTACAAAATTCTTAATAACTTCAGCCTCAGCCCACTCCAGAGTAATAGAATATAAATTTCTACCCCCACCCCCGAATGTTACGGCCTTGAATAGTCACAGTCAAGGTGTTTAACGTTCCGTTTGTTTAGTTATGTGGTTGCCATTTACTTAAAAAGATATATCTTCTGCATCGCTGATGGTAACATTCCCATTATGTCATTAACAAGTACGCACAAACTACCGATGACACCGCATATAGGCATTAGTGACTTTTAGTGTGATCTTGCAGTCACTTCTACCAATCACTTTTTGAACTCGAGTCACTATAGCGTGAGGAGAGGCACGCCAAATACGTCCTCACTTCACGAGACCAAGATGTGCACTGAAATTAGTCAATCGTGCAATCTCATTAATGCCAAAGTAGAGTGTAGAGAGGTAGAACCAGATGGAGTGTAGAGAGGTAGAACCAGATGCTTTAAGAAGAACATTTTCGGCGGGGTGGGGGAAGGGTGGGGGAAAGGTGGGGGGGGGGGGAGGGCTTACGCGAAGTCAAAGTTTACTACCTGCCGTTTAATGTACAAAGCAGAAAAGCCAAATATGGTTGCATGTTGCCGGAATGGGCTTTCCGTGGCTTACAAATTCCATCTAAACTTTTTTTTTTATTTTAGAATCTCGGGTATTTACACGATTCGAGTGATAAAAATTTACTCTGAAAATGTTGAGGGTCAGGTTGCCCCTGCTGCCCTCGACGCGTAAGCCCATCATTACATCCTTGCAGCTCCATTTGTTTCGTCTTCTTGCCTGTAAAGCGCCTCTGTGGCTGCCCCAGATGAAAGGGTTTGGAATATAACGCCTGCGGACGTTTTTTTTTTTTTTCGTATAGATGAGCTGAACGAAAAAAGTTTGTTCGCCCCTCGGGCTCTGATCTAAATGAAGTGGCATGGTTCTTTATATTGTCTTGTTGAAAAAGCATCATCCAATCACTACAATAAAGCGAGTTTGCAAGCAGACACGAATCTTACTTGATAAGCTTTGTAAACTTGTTTCATCTTAACAATAAGTCTGAATCATATACAACACCACATGATCCACGTAGTGTTGTACCGATATTGCAAGAAACCGATATCACCGATACCGATATTTTAGTTCTCGATACCGGCCGATACCGATGGTGAGTACCAATAATCGGTTCAACACTAGAACCAAGTAGTGTTGTACCGATATTGCAAGAAGCCGATATCACCGATACCGATATTTTAGTTCTCGATACCGGCCGATACCGATGATGAGTACCAATAATCCGTTCAACACTAGAACCAAGTAGTGTTGTACCGATATTGCAAGAAACCGGTATTAACGATACCGATATTTTAGTTCTCGATACCGGCCGATACCGATGATGTGTACCAATAATCGGTTCAACACTAGAACCAAGTAGTGTTGTAACGATATTGCAAGAAGCCGATATTACCGATACCGATATTTTAGTTCTCGATACCGGCCGATACCGATGGTGGGTACCAATAATCGGTTCAACACTAGAACCAAGTAGTGTTGTACCGATATTGCAAGAAGCCGATATTGCCGATACCGATATTTTAGTTCTCGATACCGGCCGATACCAGTGGTGAGTACCAATAATCGGTTCAACACTAGAACCAAGTAGTGTTGTACCGATATTGTAAGAAACCAATATAACCGACACCGATATTTTAGTCCTCGATACCGGCCGATACCGATGGTGATTACCAATAATCGGTTCAACACTAGGTCTAAGTAGAGTCATATTCAAGAGTTTCGTTCAGATATCATCATTCTTAACTCAATGTTTGCTTATGTGTCATCATATACCTTTCGAAATTGAGAAGATGCAGAATTATCTTATTTTACCAATTACAAATCCGTATAAACTCAATCTTGCGTGCGTGACAAATTAGAAATAAAAGTAAACATGACCTAATTTAAGTGCAAAAGTTTCTTTTTCAATTTGTCCTACCTTCATACTGATACTATAAAGCATTTTGGGGGTCATGGACGTGGCTGAAATCCTCCACACGGGCAGGAAATTTGCTAATATGGGGCAAAGCATCTCTGTTGGGTGAAATGACGTAAGAGTCTTAGGCAAAAGTAATGAAACTCCTAGCCCCCCCCCCCCCCCCTTAGCACACATTAATAAAAAAAATGTCCCGTACGCTAATGTTCAGAGTATAATAGTGTGCTCAAGGTGATACTGACCAAAGGATGACAAAATCACCTTAGTTTGTCTAGAATACTTTTCTTGCTGGTGAAACGTTTTACCTCCTGGTAAGCGGCGTATGCATTAATTAGATTGTGCCTTTGCATACAGAAAGTAGCATGCAAAAATACGTGTGATGTAATGCATAACACTGTAAACAAAACTAGAAAATTACAGGATTAAATTCCTTTGTTAGTGACCAAGATCTTGTCGCCTATTCGCCTACACAATGGAGGAGCCTGACTAAATTAGCAATACATTATAATTTCATTCAAGTGTATTTAAAGCATTCTTAATGAATGCATCGATATATTGTAAGATTCCCACATTTAATGATACGTGTGGTGTGTATATTTCAACTATACGAAGGGCTGGAGTTCGTTTGAAAAGAAAAAAAAACCCATAAAGCTTATACTGGCAGACCCACCTCCGAGAGTACCGTATGGTCTAATCGAAATGTGGTATTCAAATGCAGTCGAAAGAAATATTTTTGTGACTTTCATTTTTGTTAGGCCTATCCTTAAAGTGCACAGTTACAGGATTTTTTGTTGCACTCTATAAAGAAAAATGACATTTTTGTACCGACAGAAAGGGGATTTAACACATTTTATCACATTTACTGGAATTAAATGCATTTGTTATTTCCTTCAGTCATATAGACGAATCCCTGGAACCAAAATAAAACTAGCCATTATGGTCAGTTATCTTTGATCGTGGCTTAGTTCAAACGTTATACCCGTTTATCTATAGGCCTAATGCAAAAAGCTGCCAGTATGACACACGGGTTTCTCATTTACTGACATAGAATCATACACTTTAACATCCTAAGCGTAGAGTGTCGCCACCATAGATTCAAGGTTGGGCTTACCAAAATGGCTGTCTCCTATATCTTTTGTGTGTATAGTTTGAACTTTTCACAACTGGTTCGGAATCGACAGATTATGAGAAAAATTACGTGCCCTTCCGAAAAAAAAAAAAAAAAACTTTTAGTTTAAAGTAAGGAACAGAATCAGAAGCACTGTGATAATTTTCTTCCATTCATCAGATTCATCATTAAATCACGCAAACGACAGTAGCAGGCTGCCATCCTGGTAAGCTTTATTTCGTTCGTGCGTTCGTTCTTTCGGTGGCGATATTTTTTATCACGTGAACCTCTGTTCATTATGTATAAGATGCTCTTGGGGTGGCGCCAAATGAAACATACATGCGACACAAATCGTTTAGAAAACTTTCAACTCCTTACTTGAAAGCTTGAAGATTTCAGCCATATCTTAAGGGTACATAGGAATCCCCCTTCTTGCCTCGACCACGACTACCATGAATGTGGTTTAACGAACCTTGCTACTATAAAATAGGCCACCGAGTACGAGATTTTTCTTAAATACTTCCTTTTCACTGTCATTTGAACCTAAGCCTGAGATGTGGCCGTTGTAACCATATGATTTCGTATTTTCTTTGAAACAATTATTAATGTATGCTCGGCTATGCGGTCATTTCCACTCGACCGCAGACTACAATGCTTCAGAACTAGAGCGCACGTGTTTACAAGCTTCGTGTGACAACGTATGTTTTCGATAAAGC
Source organism: Holothuria leucospilota (assembly GCA_029531755.1). Taxonomy (NCBI): domain Eukaryota; kingdom Metazoa; phylum Echinodermata; class Holothuroidea; order Aspidochirotida; family Holothuriidae; genus Holothuria; species Holothuria leucospilota. The sequence goes on along the minus strand of JAIZAY010000826.1, from coordinate 15,417 downwards.
AATGATGTTGTACAAATGTAATCATGAACAACCAATGTTCGTATTGTATATTATATAGTTTTACTGTTGAGACGGCCAGTGGCGCCGCCAGGCATTGGTGAGGGGGGGGGGGGTCACAACAGATGATGTCGTAATGGCACTTCAGTTAACCTCCCATGTCTGCGCAAAATGCGTTTTTTTTTTCGTGTGTTCCCTGCTTTCGTATAAACAGTGGGGATCATTCCTTTGTCAGGTGTCACTGCATAAAGATGTCGTCCTGGGGGAGGGGGTGTCCCCCTCCCCTTTGAGAAATATTTGTTTATTTAAAGTTGCTTAGATGCATAAAGGTGCTATCTTTATGATATTTTTGGAGCTGATCACATACCTGTATGGCTGGAAAAAGTTCATAATTTAGTGAATTCTAATTTTTCCGACTGGCTGGATGTTTTTTCGCAACTGAGTGGCGACGCTTAAATATTCCCTTTTTTATGCGCCCTGCGTTTTGAATACAGCAGTGAGGATCTTTCCTTTGTCACTACATAAAGGTGTTCTCCTGGGGGAGGGCACTAAGGGGAGGGTGTCTCCCTCCCCTTTGAGAAATTTTTGCTTATTTAAGGTTTCTTGGATGCAAAATGGTGCTATCTTTTGGAATATTTTTGGAGCTGATCATATATAGCTGGAAAATGTCCATAATCTAGTGAATTCTAATTTGTGGTTAAGTGAAAAAGGAGAGCATGTTGTCTAAGAGAAGAATCCGTCGTCAGCAAACATCCTGAAGACTCCCTTTTGCTACTTTACCGCCTTCTATTGACAAAGGTTTTACCCCAAAATACATACGTGGAGTCCACAGAAACATTGTTGGACAATAACGAAATCCCCCCCCCCCCTTCATTGTGCATTATAAAAAGGCATCTAAAGCTGGCAGATGCCTGTATAGGGCCTTTCGGAAACTCTGGATAAAGTACATAAAATGGAGCAATGACATAATGCTTATTACTTGACATCCAAATGATAATATAGAGTAGAACACTTTACAACTATCGTATATTTACTAATTTTGAACTAAAACCCAGATGAACAGGGGCTTTCCAGCAATGGGGAACGGGCGGGAGGGAGAGTATTGGTGCAGGAAGGTGATATTAGACCTCCCTGATAGGTATAGCAAAAGGAGTGAAGGACTAGCAAAGGCGTTTTCAGAATGTTTTTTTGTGGTAAGTGTATTGAAGATCACCATCAATCAAGGGCGTAGCCAGGAATTTGTCAAGGGGGGGGGGGCGAAACCCATAGACAGACTTTCAGCGCTTTGCGCCACCATGACTTGGCGCAAAGCGCGAGAAAATTTGGGCCCAAAGTGCCTCCCAGATCACTGTAAATGGCACTTCCCAAGCCTATTTTACCGCCCTTATAAACAGGGGAACATTAGCAATATTGTAAAGAAAACATTAGAAAATACCAAAAATATGCTCAAGGGGGCAGCTGCCCCCTTCACCCCCCTTGGCTACGTGTCTGCCATCTATACCGATAATAGCTGCGAGCAAAGCGCTCGGTAAAATTTTTTGGAGTATATATAACGGCAAATAGGTAATTTCAACTTTCCAAATCATGCTACAACAGATTGAAAGATCGCAAATTGATGCTAGGCCCCTGCAGATGTTGTAATTATAGTTCCATGTATTATTATCTAATAATGGTCATGAGATGGAGTGCAAACCGTAAAGCATGAGAGCAAAGCGCGCGAAATTTTTCATTAAATGAGATTTCCATGACAAAACCTGCATTCAGAATCTACATCGAGACAACTTCAATTGCCCAACAACCCTACATGCCACTCAAAATGCCAGTTTTTCATCTGTTAATTCGTGAACAGCTTTCAACTTTTGCTTCTCCGGGAATTGCTATCAGAAGATATTGACCATAAGAACACAGTGGTAAGGTTTGAACCTCGCGGAGCGCGCGAAATTTTTGATAGTTTGGGAAGGATTTGTGAAATTTCTGATAGTTTGAGAAACATTTTTGATAGAAAAGGATTAAATAGATCTATCACTCGGTTGAAGCACACCTCACCCTACTCCCTACAGAAATCTATAGCTTAATCGCCTTTTAGGACCATTTTAAAATTTTCAAAAAAAAAAAATATTGGGGGCACGCGACCCCCCATGCCCCCCGTGCCGGCGCCACTGGAGACGGCACTCACAAAGGCGTGTCAGGAAGTAGGTCTAACCAATCATAGTAGTTAAAGTGTTATATGCTATTTGTAGGTAATTAAGAGCAACAACGTGTTTTTGATTGCTGTCAATAGGTGAGTTTGACTGGTATGGCAGGCCAAATGCCCAATAATTCGAAAATACTTGGTTTATCAATCGATAAGCCAAGTTTTCTTTTGATAAACCAAGTTTATCGGTTGATAAACCAGGTTTATCGAAATTCTCACTTAAAAAGTCGATGAACTTGGTTTATCAAATCGATAAACCAGGTTTATCGATTTGATAAACCTGGTTTATGAATTCGATATAAACTTGGATTTTCGAATTATTGAGCATTCGGCGTCGATAAACTTGGTTTTTCGACTGATAAACTTGGTTTATCGGTTGATAAACCTAATTTTTCGATTCGATAAACCTGGTTTATCACTTTATTGATGATAAACGTGGTTTATCAAATCGATAAACTTGGTTTATCGAATTGAGAAACCTGGTTTATCGATTTGATAAACCAAGCTTATCAAAAAACTTGGCTTATCGGTTGATAAACTTGGTTAATTGACGCCAAATGCCCAATATTTCAATAAACTTGGTTTATCGACCGATAAACCACTTGGTTTATCGACCGATAAAACAGGTTTATCGGTCGATAAACCAAGTTTTTCGAATTATTGGGCATTTGGCTTGACAAAGACTGGGCGACCCTAGTAGCTCGAGCTACTCGAGTTGTCGTTCGACTGGAAAAAACGTCACTGATACGTCACATCTCGAGTCGACCAAAATGGCCGGCCTCCAGAGGTCGGCCACTTGAGCCAAGTGACGTAATTTACGTCACACATAGTCTACCATTGTTATAAACTCTCGCGACCCACACAGTAGAACTTCCTTTGGAAAGAAAATATCGATGATTGACGTGAAAAGTGGCCCGGAAAAACTCTTCAAAAGAAGTGACACACGGTGTGTTAATGAACAGTTCTGAGCAATTGTAAGCATAAGCGTCGTTCTCGGTGTATTTGGTGAAAGGCGCGATCAGCGATCAGTGTGATTACTTGAGTCAACATACAAACACTGTAGTGCGTCAGTGTAATAAGGTGTTCGAAAAAATTTTGAACAAGAGGGACTTCGTCTTTCCTCCATTGAAAAGCCTCCAAGAAGGAAGGAAATGACATTGGGATATGCCGACTTGAACTGCAATGCTACTAAACCTTGCATTTTACTGTTATTTAAGTAGGGCCGAGATAATTAGCGTTAAAATCGCAAACTTCTCCCCTAGTACGGGCAGTCATGTCAAACTCCTAACTGTCCGTTATTTCTTCACCTGAGTTTAAACAAAGCACGCACACACATAGCCATCAATACTGGCATTTGACTCGAGCTACCATTCGGGTTACCAGCTCAACACGCATGAGTCCCAACTGTTGAAGTCAAGGTGACTCGAGACAGTACTTGAGTCCCCCGGTCGAACGCACCTTATGTGTACTAGACAGGAGCTGAGATTAATTAAGGATCATTCTTCAGTTAGCTTTCAAATAATAATAAGAACGCACATATCATAGCGACAACAAACAAGAAAGGCAAATTTTGTAAGCGTCCATAGCTCCTTGCACAGTTTGTTAAGTTGCTGTTAGGCCTAGTGTATTTTGCAAACAGCATTTAGCATTGCGTAGTTTGTGCGCTATGTCAATCGGGGACAAACAGCGAAGCGCAAAGTTACTGCGCTGCGTCCGCACGGGACAGCTATTGCAGTGCAGTTGGTTCCGAGCTAACGCAGATCAAGTATTTCATTTTGAACAGCTTAGTGCGGAGTACGATGGCCTATTAGTGCCATGAAAAAGAAAAATTGTAGAAAGGAAAACTAAACTGGGGAACTGTGGGGAAGAATAAAAAAAAATTGGGGACTGTGGCGAAGTAGAAAAAAAATTGGGGGACTGTGGCAAAGAAGAAAAAATTGGAGGACTTTGGGGAAGAATAAAAAAAAATTGGGGACTGTTGCAAAGTAGAAAAAAATTGGGGGACTGTGGCAAAGAAGAAAAAATTGGAGGACTTTGGGGAAGAATAAAAAAAAAATTAGGACTATGGCGAAGTAGAAAAAAATATTAGGGGACTGTGGCAAAGAAGAAAAAAAATCGGACTACTTTGGGGAAGAATAAAAAGAAGAGTAAATAAAAATAAATGGGGACTGTGGGGAAGTAGAAAAAAAGTTGGGGGACTGTGGCAAAGAAGAAAAAAAATTGGAGGACTTGGGGAAGAATAAAAAAAAAAATTGGGGACTGTGGCGAAGTAGAAAAAAAAATTGGGGGACTGTGGCAAAGAAGAAAAAAAATTGGAGGACTTGGGGAAGAATGAAAAAAAAAATGGGGACTGTGGCGAAGTAGAAAAAAAATTGGGGGACTGTGGAAAAAAAGAAAAAAAATGGAGGATTTGGGGAAGAATAAAAAAAAATGGGGAGTGCGGCGAAGTAGAAAACAAATTGGAGGACTGTGGCAAAGAAGAAAAAAAAGGACTATGTAAATGAAATGTATCCTAATTATTTCGTAACGTCACATCGACAGACAGCTTTTATCGGACTACGCGTGTCCAATAAAAGCTGGCTGTCGTGTGACGTCACGAAATAATTAGTATACATTTCTTTTTCATAGTCATGTGATACAAATCATATATTTACACAGAGTGGCAAATTTTTGGTTCTTTCCGACCAGAGATGGAGAAGATTTTAACTAAAACTCAAAAAAATCGGACCGTAATCCAATTCAAAATCCCTGTAGTGTGACCCGAGCTTAAAAAGACAAATGGTCATCATATTGTGATGCTTCTGGCCTGTTTGGGCCTTGCACATTTTTATGGCATTCAAAAATGGTGGATGAGTCTTCTTATTCCCAACAAAACTTTCCACCCTTAATGGCTGAAGCAAAGCCAAGTCAGCTGGTTCTTTGGTTTGCCTCAGGGTTCTTCAGCAGTGCTTACAACTAACTTGTAGGGAATGGCCATAGTATTTTCAAGGATTTTTCACAGGCTGATAGCCACGGGGCATTCGGTGAAAGGCTCCCCAAAATTCCATTATGCCTCAAACTGTTCTCACAGCTTTCATTTCAGTTGCAGACTTTAATGATAGATCCGTGAGGGTGCCCCCCAAACATAAGCTTTCCCCTCTTAGCCTGACCAAATGGCTAAACTGGCTCATGTTAAACAGCATTCCATCAGATGTGTATCGATGGATCCACACAAAGCGTGGTGAAACTCATGAAGGCCCACAGAGTCTGCTCAACAAGGTGTAGTTTTGTAATATTTATTATTATTATTATTATTATTATTATTATTATTATTATTATTATTATTATTATTATTATTATTATTATTATTATTATTATTATTATTATTATTATTATTATTATTATTATTATTATTATTATTATTATTATTATTATATTATTATTATTATTATTATTATTATTATTATTATTATTATTATTATTATTATTATTATTATTATTATTATTATTATTATTATTATTATTATTATTATTATTATTATTATTATTATTATTATTATTATTATTATTATTATTATTATTATTATTATTATTATTATTATTATTATTATTATTATTATTATTATTATTATTATTATTATTATTATTATTATTATTATTATTATTATTATTATTATTATTATTATTATTATTATTATTATTATTATTATTATTATTATTATTATTATTATTATTATTATTATTATTATTATTATTATTATTATTATTATTATTATTATTATTATTATTATTATTATTATTATTATTATCCTTTCATTCACAGCTCTTTCTTTCAGCTGGATTCACATGTGCTGACATCGGGATCCTACCCGGATCCTGGGAGGTCAAGCACCCTTCTGAGAATGTGGGCGCTGCCGAGGATTGCTTGCTTCATGAGTTTCCTCATGTCATGTTCTCCCGGTACCCTTTGGAGGTGGCCTTCCAGACTGGTACTGACTGCACCGAGTGCCCCAATCACTATTGGTATCACCTCTGCTTTGACATCCCACAGTTTCTGTATCTCTAACTTCAAGTCTTGGTATTTTTGTGTCTTTTCTGCTTCTTTCCCTCGTATGTTCTTATCAAGGGGGATCGCAACATCTATTATCTTGGCGGTCTTTTCCTGCTTGTCAACTACAATTATGTCAGGTCTCCTTGCTGTTATGACCTTGTCAGTTCTGACTTCGAAGTCCCACAGTATTTTCACTCGGTCTGTTTCATTGACTGTCTCTGGTCTATGCAGCCATGGATGTTGCTCAGCTGTGGGGATACCGTAGTGTCGACATATTTCAAGGTGCAGGGCAGCTGCTACTTTGTTATGTCTCTCCAGATATTCAGTGGCTGCAAGTTTCTGGCAGCCCGCTACGAGGTGGTTCACCGTTTCATCTGTTTCTGTGCACATTCGGCATTTACTGTCCGTTGTCACTTTCATTATGTTGGCTTGATGGCTTTTGGTGTTAAGTGCCTGGTCTTGGGCAGCTGTGATGAGTGCTTCTGTCTCTATTTTCAAGCCTGTGCAGGATAGCCACTTGTACGCCATCTCCGTGGTTGTAACCTTCTTCTACTTGCTGGGGGTATTGACCATGTAGTGGCTTTTCTCTCCATTTACTCTTGTACCTCCGTGCCCATCCTGCCTTCCACTCATCCTTCTTGACCACCTCTGGTTGCTGTTGTTGTTTGGTTTGCCAGGCAGCTTGGAGTAGGGGCTCTTTGTCTTTCATTCTTTGGATGTATTCATCGAGACCCACACTTTCTGCGGTGACCGTAGCTTCCACCTCTTTCAGCCCTCTACCGCCATGGTGTCTTGGGAGGTAGAGTCTGTGCACATCTGCTCTTGGGTGGAGTCCTCCGTACATGTTCAGGAGTTTCCTTGTCTTGCGGTCGAGGTCATTCATCTCTTTTTGTGTCCACTCAATTATTCCTGCAGTGTAGCTGACAACTGGCATGGCATATGTATTGATAGCCTGGATCTTGTTCTGTCCACTTAGTTTCGTTTTCATGACTTGCCTGATCCTCTTGGTGTAGGTCTTAATTGTGTTGGCTTTTACTTGTTTTCTGGAGGTTTTCCATGCCCTGCAGGATACCGAGGTACTTGTATCCTCTTTCTACTTCCACGTCTCTGATCTTCCCGATGTCTAGGAGTAGGCCCTGCGTAACTTCCACCTTCCCTCTCTTGATTATGAGCCTGCCACATTTCTCAAGGCCGAACTTCATGCCAATTTTATTATTATTATTATTATTATTATTATTATTATTATTATTATTATTATTATTATTATTATTATTATTATTATTATTATTATTATTATTATTATTATTATTATTATTATTATTATTATTATTATTATTATTATTATTATTATTATTATTATTATTATTATTATTATTATTATTATTATTATTATTATTATTATTATTATTATTATTATTATTATTATTATTATTATTATTATTATTATTATTATTATTATTATTATTATATTATTATTATTATTATTATTATTATTATTATTATTATTATTATTATTATTATTATTATTATTATATTATTATTATATTATTATTATTATTATTAGTATTATTATTATTATTATTATTATTATTATTATTATTATTATTATTATTATTATTATTATTATTATTATTATTATTATTATTATTATTATTATTATTATTATTATTATTATTATTATTATTATTATTATTATTATTATTATTATTATTATTATTATTATTATTATTATTATTATTATTATTATATTATTATTATTATTATTATTATTATTATTATTATATTATTATTATTATTATTATTATTATTATTATTATTATTATTATTATTATTATTATTATTATTATTATTATTATTATTATTATTATTATTATTATTATTATTATTATTATTATTATTATTATTATTATTATTATTATTATTATTATTATTATTATTATTATCATCATCATCATCATCATCATCATCATTATTATTATTATTATTATTATTATTATTATTATTATTATTATTATTATTATTATTATTATTATTATTATTATTATTATTATTATTATTATTATTATTATTATTTATTATTATTATTATTATTATTATTATTATTATTATTATTATTATTATTATTTTTATTATTATTATTATTATTATTATTATTATTATTATTATTATTATTATTATTATTATTTTTATTATTATTATTATTATTATTATTATTATTATCATCATCAGCATCATCATCATCATCATCATCATCATCATCATCATCATCATCATCATCATCATCATCATCATCATCATCATCATCATCATCATCATCATCATCATCATCATCATCATCATCATCATCATCATCATCATCATCATCATCATCATCATCATCATCATCATCATCATTATTATTATTATAATTATTATTATTATTATTATTATTATTATTATTATTATTATTATTATTATTATTATTATTATTATTATTATTATTATTATTATTATTATTATTATTATTATTATTATTATTATTATTATTATTATTATTATCATTATTATTATTATTGACCCCGAACTGTGGCGCGGCCCGTCGACCTCCGCACTAGTACTCTACAGTAGACCTATGCCCGGATTTCGTTTCGTACAGACGGATTGGAGAGTGGTTTCACCCCTCTGATGTGCCTTCCACGACTTTGAGTGATTCCAGGCCAGTCACTTTGCCAGACCCCATCATCGATCCGCCAATACCGCACGTGTTTGTTCCATCTCCTATTGCCGATATAGTTCAGCATGGCGGTAAAGCAACTTCAAGCAAATACTTTCAGTGCCTCGAGCATAAAAAAACCCCGTCCAAGAGTCAAGTTTAAATAGGGGCTGCTCCTAAAAGGTGGAAGCGAGACCGCACCAAAGCTGACTCCAGTCTTACCGTCGTTGAGACTGAGATAAAAAAACAATGGCATCCCAAACCCCTTAGATTGCAGGAAATTGCACTCTGAAACGCATTTGTTGCCACAGTTCAACGTTTATAATGTGTTGGGGGTACCATGGTAGAAAGGGGCGCCCAATCAGGCTTCATTGCTCGCATCCCTAAATCCGCCTCTGCTGCCCACTTTCAACTTCTTTCAATTCAGAAAGCAGTGAGTGGAACGCCCATATTTGCTCAAACTTGAAAAGAAAAAAGGTTAATGTTAGATAAAAGTCCCATTATCACTGCTTTTAAGCTTAATAAAAATTAAAAATGCAACGCTCTTCCACCTGGCAACTGTTCCACAGCACAGTTACTATGTAATGGCATGTATGAACTACCGTAGGCCTTGTTAGTGTCTGTCGTGTTGTCATTCGTGTTTTGCACCGTGTGTTACGCACTGTCGTTTGCTGTCAATTCGTGTTTTTCTCTCTGGCAACATTTGCTCATTTTTTTCTTTCTCTCTCGCAGCAGTCTCTATTTTTTCTCTCTCCTCGCGACTCTTCAGTTTCTCTCACTGCAGTCCTCCATTTTTTTCTCTCGCTGTACAGTCCTACAATTTTTTTCCCTCGCTACAGTCCATAAACTTTTTTCTCCCTTGTCACATGAGTTCCTAATTTTTTTTCTCGCTACAGTTCCCATTTTTTTCCCATTTTTAGCTCAGCTGAAAGCTTTCAGCTGAGCTATTACTGTCGTGCACGGCAAACGTCTGTCACCATAACATTTGCGTTTTTGCCTGCCATTTCGCTGTTTTTCGTTAGATTTGGCTGAAATTTAGTAGAGATGTTAGCAAAAGTGATATCTGTATGCTGCGACTCTTTTCTATTAGTTTGACCGCTATTTGACCTCGGGAGGGGGCTTTGTTTGAAAACGTAAAATTCCCTACTTGTCTTTCAGTTTTGCACCGATCTTGATAATATGTTTCATATAGATAGTTCAATTTGTGCTGAACAAAAGTTAATTTTTTTTTCGTTTCTGCAATCGTTTAAGGCATTAAAACAGCACTTTTTGAAACAAATTCTGGCAAAGTCCCCATCTTCGGGAATGTTTTGTGCAAAATAATGAGATTCAGATCATACCAACACTAATTAGGTGATTTGTCGTGAAGGATTTATATTATCCCAGTTTAGATACCATAATAGTAGTTGTAAGAGAAGTGCATGAGGGAAGAGCACGTAAATATTTACTTTTGTAGTAAGTTGTACAATGTTAGAAACTGTCATGTTATTTGATGTGCATGTTTTTCCCCATTATGTGACTCGGTTAAGCCCCCCCCCCCCCCCGACGGTACATGAGACATGTTGGTTCGTTGTATTATAGCATAGGTATATTTCTGGCAAATAATATTTTCTATGAGATATTGTGATTGCCAGGAAAGATGCGGTAAATTTAGTGATGTCATTAAAGTTCGAAAAATGTATTGAAGGCTCTTTCTTTACTCTTTAGGCATAAATACAACGATATTTAAGACACATAACTAAAACTCTCCCTGTGTCAAATATATATTTCTACTTGGAACTATGACGTAACTTGGTGGTACTAATTCCACTTCATATGGTTCAATGGGTACAAGCATGGGTACAAGCAGCAAATTCATTGTTCTCTTTTTAGCGGTTTTTTGTATATGATTACGTATATGATTTTAATGATTTTCTTAAGCTCAATGTCAGACTTACTCATATCTAATGAACTATGTTTCGAAGGAATTTTTTTCGTATTAAAAAATTGTGACCAGCTTTATACAAGAAATGTGGAAGTGTGCTGGTGTTATCGAAGTTCATGTTATAATCACGCTCCACACACGCCTTCAACTCAGGTAGCAACACACTTGTTCACTATTGTTGAAAGCAACCAATTATGTCATAGGTGTGCAAATTATGTAAATCAGTTAAGTTTAGCGTGGGTACGCCACATCGATAATGTGTTGGGTATATACCATTTGATTACAGGGTTTCACATCAATACGACAATCACTACAATTATCGATTTTTGAATAACGTACTTGGAATACCCCACTATGTCAGACTATGTTTGCTCAGCTCTTTGCTTTCCAAACCAAGGATATGACATGAATACGGAATATACTGTACAGCCTATTATGGAGGCGTTACGTGAACATGTGGCGCTGATCTCATTCAGGCGTTTTAATAATAGACTAGCTAAATTGGTTGGATGGTTAGGCCTACTCGAAAAGAAATACCGGAAGTTTGAAAGCTGTGCAAGTTCTTGAGAATAAGTGGCCTTGTGCGAAAAAGTGGTATAAGCTAGGCCTATACACATTTTTGTGTTGAGGCAGAAACAAGTATTCAACTTAGCCTGATGTCTGAATGGTTTTAGGAGTTTGGCTTAAAGTTTAAAGAGAATATATGCAGTCGCCTCAAGTTTCAAGTTATTTGTAAACATTACCTTAATCTTTCAAATCTCCTTGAATATCCTTTACAAACATTTTTCTTAACATTTCTGGACAAACAATAATTAGTATGAAAGGTAAACAAGTGACTTATCCTTCCTTAATAGCAAATTAGTATATGTTGTCACATGAAAGAAAAAAGCTTCTCGTGAATTGTGATGGCGGCGCGGGGTACACTAGCTACTTCAAGTTTAAGGTGAATGTTGTCTAGGATATGCCGTAAGGGAAAGGAACCCACCCCCTTTCTTTTAAACAAAGAACATAGCACGTTGATTGAAAATACAATGCTTCATATGTTAAGCTTAACGGCTGTGCTAACATTCCAAAAACAAGTTTCGGTTTGAAAAGGAAAACGTGCTTTTTGAAGGGGCGGTGTGCCATATGTCAGTCTCAGAGGCAGGAGTTGTGTAGCTCAGGCTTCTAGCCAAGCGGGCCAAGGGGGCGAATCCCTGTTTGAAATTTTTTCGCCCCCTAGCGGCAAGTTTTCAAGTTGCCATTGGCGTAATGGCATTTGTACACATTTGGCCCCCTTAAAATTGTTTTAGCCCCTGGAAGCCATTTTGTCCACATTCAGTATGTACCTTGTCAGGCTACGAGCCTGGTGCAGTCACATGGGCGTCGACACTGCAGGAACCGCCTTGTTCTTGTTCTCCATTGCCGAAAGCCCCACCAAGCTGGTAAGGAGAAGCCATGGGGGATGATATTTCAATAGCCTTTGACTTAGAATACGTGTGCATATTTTCCCAACGCTCTCTACGAACTGTAGTTACCCTCCGGCCTGTTGCGACACATTCACCGGTCCTAAAAGCGATCGACGCTTAACACCTGGTGGATCCCAATCATAAAAATATTATGCAGTAAAATAATTTTGTAGGGGAAAACGGTACTAAAGAGTACTCAGAATTAGGCGCGTAAAGAATTCATTTAGAAATTATCCCTTTATACTGAGCAATTGAGCAGTTTTGGTTTTTCCAAATCATAGTGGCAACCCGCATTTGAACTTTTGTCCCTGGACAAGTTCAAGGAATATCTTTGGGGCAAAATTTCGCTTTTAAGACCTTTAACCATTTGTAAAATTTCTTTATCGGAAGTTATTATCTGAGTCCAATTATGGAAAACAAATGAGGTCTACACAGCAGCACACTCATAAACATTCATTATTTGTACACTAACATCTGTGCAGTATATAAAGTTAACTTTATGTACCACATTTAGTCTTGCAGAGACTTCAGGAGCTCAATACATATTTCATTGCATTTACATTTATCTCTTTGTTTTCTAACGTACGTATGAGTTACAGACCCAACCGAAATATTGACTGCAGACTTTTAGGTCAACAGGAAAAGCTGAGCTTGCTTCAGCAACATTGTTGCCCTTGTTTTTCTTTTGCTAGTTGCCGATTTTTTTTTCTCTCTCTCAGCTTTCTTACTACTAAGGAACGCCATGGGGGTCAATGTAAGTTGTCTTCTGAGATATTTTGTGGTCATTGCAGATCAGTGGCCTACCTGGAATAGTTCGCGCCCAGAGGGATTCTTCCGTATTTACCCCGTGCAGGGAATAACGTAATTAGGAAGAGTCTAAGGGGAGGGGCACACCCCTCCCTCTAAGAATTTTTGGGGGTCATGTAAGGTGACATAGATGCCAAATGATCATGGTATCTTTGGCTTTGAACTTTGACTTTGAAGCTTTGAACTGATTCTCTGTTTGAAAATTCTCATTCTCTTTGTATTTTTTTTTTTTTTTTTGTGGGCTGTGGCACATGCATGACACCCCTCCCTGGCTGGTCCCGAGACGGACCGTCCCCTCTCGCTTAGTTAATCACTATCGCAGATCTTTTGCGGTATGTTCCAAAAATTTGGCCTGTTTGAGATATTTTCGGTCAGGGCGACTGACCCCTATCGGGGATAACATGCATTTTGTCGTAACCACCCGTCTGCCCGACGACATTCTCAAAACTCCCAAGTCGTATACCGTAACGTAGGTCAAATACAACAGAACAGTATATGCGATAAAGGATGAAAATCCCGACCTTTACAGGAACTGTATAGGCTACGTATCTCTGGCGGAGATTTTTTCTGAAATCTAGGGGTTGGTATAGACCGCGTGAGTCCCCTCCCCTGATTTCGTGGGGTAAAGAGGTCCGCCTCATGGTCCCTGATGGGGTCCAGCTCTTGGTTACTTAGCAAATTGTGGACATCAGGGTGAACCATTTACTATTTCCAAATGGGATTGGACAGTTGGACGGATGCGCATTAGGCAGACCAAACAAATGACAACTTGACTATTTGTTTCTTATAAAAGCCTCTCGGACGAACGGTCGGCCGATGTGATGATGTAGGGAGTTTCTGTTTGGGAAGGATGGGTGATGTTAAGGGTTGAATGAGGCTTTGAAACCGTAATCATTAATTTCAGTGAAGCGGTCAAAGTGAATGAAATAATGAGACATCCATCTACGATGGGTACGCGCTAAGCGTGCCGAAAAAAATTACATTTTGTAGCACCTTTTATCTTTATTTTACATTGCAAAAGTTATCCATTAAGAAACAAAAAATGCTCTCTTCATTTCCGCCTAAGTTGGGTAGGCTATGTCTAGGTTACTTGAAAAGGAGGGGGGCTTGTACTATTTAGCTATATCATATGAATCAAAACTATGAAAGAATACCACTGAAACTCTACAAAGAGCGACGAAAATTCATTGCTGCCCCGTGAATACAGCAATGTACCTTCAGAAAAACTTGAGACGGCAAAGTGGTATGCCAAAACAAGGTCAGAAGTATTTTGTCGTAATTTGAATGATTTAATCTACAGCATGTGGTGAGACGAAGGTGTATCTAATTAGATGACGTTGTACAAATCCAGACCGTAAATTTTTGAAGACAAAGCACCTAACTAGACATCAAAATAACTCAAACAACGAAAAAAGATACCAGGAGATGACGAAATATCTCAGCAGACCACAAACCACTTTGACCCTCATGGTGTTCCATACCCCCTCAGTCCCCCATTTGTTTCTCTTACTGCAACAATCCCTCACTACAGACCTCCTCAATTCTTATTCCTTGCCTGAGGCAAAAGGAATCTATGCGATGGTGATGTTGTGTGTGTGTATGTGTATGTGTGTATGTGACAGTTTTCCTTGTAAACACGATATCTCAAGGGGGTTACTTCGACAGATGTCATGATTGGCATGTGGATGACCCATATTAAGTAGGTGATCCCTTTTGTTTTTGGTGGAGGTCAAAGGTCATTTGGGGTCATCGGAGGCCAAATAGTGAAAACGTTGAAAATTGTTTGTAAACACTGTCTCAAGAAGGGTAACTTTGAGGGATGTCATACTTGGCATGTGGGTGGCCCATATTGCGTAGATGATCCCAATTAGAAGTCACGAGAAGTCAAATGGTCTAAACCTTGTATATTCGATATCTCTAGATTCCAGAGACAGGAAATCACTACTACTCTGTATGGCTTTCTGGTTTTTCTCAACTTTTGTTTTCGTCGTCCCCAAACTCCCCATTGTTTGGTTCGTCGCCACAGTCCCCCATTTTTTTTTCTTCATTCCCAAAATCCCCCATTTTTTTACTTCTTTGCCACAGTCCCCAATTTTTTTCTTTGTTACCAGAGTCCCCTAATTTGTTTTTCTTCATTACCAAAGTCCTTCAATTTTTTTCTCCTTCCGCCTCATCTCCTTTGCCACAGAGTTTTTCCCACTTTTAGGTTGTTCCCCCCCCCCCAATTTTTTTAATAATTCTTCTTCTTTGGATCCACGGTCCCGCCTTCCTCGCTGTCTACCAATTTTTTCCTTCTTCGTCGCCACAGTCCCCCATTTTTTTATT
>JAIZAY010001388.1:0-15464 GCA_029531755.1 Holothuria leucospilota | reverse complement strand
TCACTGTAGTACGTGAATGGCCTATTTTGATCATGTGACAATATTTTTCTTAGAAAATTGTAAAATTCAAGGAGAATTTCTCCTTGCTTTACCTATTGTTTGTAACAGTTATGTTCAAAATGTCTTCAGAGGTGCTTGTAATGCAATAAAAGGAGATTTGCAAGAGTTTGCTGATTTTTCAAAGAAAATTTTGGGGCGACCGCCTATTGCCTCTAAGTGCTGAAGTGCAAGCCTTTAAGAAGTCATTTGAAGATCATTATGGGTCTTTCAGTTACCAAAGAATGTTGGAATTACGCGAAACGTGTTGCATACAGTTAACATTTTGCTCAAATAAATTCAAACTGAGATTTACAAAGACTTCATATAGCCAGTAATTGATTCTTATGGGTTTGAAGGTCACTTCAAAACCCTATTTCATAGTCATTTTTCTTTTGTTTTTCTTCCCATCATTGCATGGCTGTGTTACGGAGACGTGTTGCTACAGCATGGAGTTACCCTTATATCAAGGTAATTTGGAGACATGCAGAAACAATCAGATGTTTTTGATTACCTACGAAATACCAATAGCCACAATTTTTGTCTCGAAGATGTTCATCGGGATCAAATTGTAAGCAACTCTGTTATTAAGGAGTGGGGTCATGACTGTTATATTTCTTTAGGTATCTCTAACTCAAGAGGGGTGCCATACTTATGAATACAAATTTTGATTTTACTGTCAATCAGGTTGAACGTGATAATGATGGAAATTTAGTTGCAATTAAATTTGACCATAGACTAATATCTGGACCCAGAGTTAGATTCGTGTAAGTACTTGCACGGCTGTAATCCGAAAATCATGCTCTTCTGAACCTAATGAATGGCTACACTCAATTCACTTGATGTCTGGCGTGTTAACCATCTCACCGAAAAGGGTTTAACTTTGCGCCAAACGATACCTGTTAGCAGAGTCTTTTGGAATTTTATTGTTTCTTCGGGTCTACTAAATACAGTTGTCAATTCCTCAATCATGCATGGGTACCCGTCTGATCATTCTTTGATTAGGACCATCTTCAAGTTAAATAGTATCATTACAGGGAAAGGCTTCTGGAAGTTTAACAATTTGCTTTTAAAGGACTTATGTGTTACGTAAACACTATTAAAGGTGTCATTTCTGAAACTATTTCTGACTATCTTGTACCATCCATGCTCTATGTTATCTCACAATTGAAAAGTAAAGATATCCAGTTAAATGTAAATAGTTAACTATTTTTGAATTATTGCTATTAAAAATCAGTGGAAAATTCTTATTCAGCTCATAAGAAGCGTTTTCAGAATAAAAATGAGGTGGTTCTTTTAAGCAAAATTGAACGTTTCGAAATTAACTTTGCAGAGAGTGTAGCATTACGTGACCATAAAACATTGAAAATGGGCCTTGAACTTTATATAACGGCGGTAAGACTAAGGGGAAATGCATTAATTACAGACAACGGATAAAGAAAGAACTTAAAATCTTAAGGATGATGGTACACAGTGGATGTTCCACGGGGAACCAGAGGGAAAATCGCTCAAGATACCAAGGTTTTTGTTTAGGCCGTCAGGAAACTATACTAGATAAGTCAGTAAATTATCCTGTATCTAAACATTTTAATAGTAACGCTAACCACTCATTGTCTAATTTAAAATGTATTCTGCTCAGTTCTAATTACCCATCTGTCATTCAAAGACTCAAATCGGAAAGCAAATGGGTGCTTAAACTGTCAACACACCCAGGCCCCCGGCACATGAAACACACCACGGGTGCACCCATACCCACACTCGCTTCCTTACCGGGACACAGGAAATGTCCCGGTAGGGAAAAGACTGGAATTGCCCAGCAGCGGAGCTGCCAGAGATCTCCTTGAGCAGACGTGGCCGACTGAGGGCGGGCTGCGGTGCCGTGCAAGCAAGTGCAGCCACGCGTGACTTCTCTTTGCAGTGACCGAATTTTCGGGCAGCTACGCCAGTTTCGAGCCGCGCGTGAGCTAGGAGAGACGTGCGAGAGCGGAGCCCTCGCCGGCTGCCCCGTGTCCCGCTAAGGCCGCGCTGGTGAGTGCAGTGGCGCCGGCACGGGGGGCATGGGGGGCGCGTGCCCCCAATCGATTTCAGATTTTTTCTTTTGAAAATTTTAAAATGATCTCAAAAAGCGTTTAAGCTATAGATTTCTGTAGGGGGTAGGGTGAGGTGTGTTGTCAACCGAGTGATGGATCTGTGTTAATCATTTTCTATCACAAATGGTTCTCAAACTATCAGAATTATTCCAAATTTTTTGCAAACTATCAAAATTTGCGCACGTTCTAAACCTTACATCAGTAATATCTTTATTTTCAATAATTTCCGGTAGCAACTCCCGCAGAAGCACAGTAACAAAAGTTGAAGGCTGTTTACGAATTCTCAGGTAAAAGATTGGCTTTGTGTTTGGCTTATAGGTTTATTGAGGAAATGAAAGTGTCCCGATGCAGAGGATCATGAATGCAGGTTTTGTCATGGTAATCTAATTTAATGAAAAATTTAGGGGCGCTTCGTGCGCATTCGTCACTGTTTGCACCTCATCTTGTGACCATTATTAAGGTTATAATACATGCAACCATGGAGCTACTACTTGGACAGGAGAAGAAAGTTCGACTTTAATTTATGCTAATCCAATTAGGCCCAGACATACGTGGGGAAGATTATCGTGTAAATGATCGATGATGAGACTCATTGCTTTTCATTCTCTTTCTGTTTCGCACTCACAATTTATGACTTACTGATCGTTTTGACAACCTAATTCATTTCTACTGAGAGCCTAACAAATGGATGAAGCAGTACAATCATTTGATGCCGGGAAATTTTTGCCGACACCTACCATGAGAAATGCAGAGAAAAGAATTCAAAACGGACTGATAATTGTCTTCGTAAGACATATGGTGCTGGTGCTAGGAGTAATGGTTCTTGCCCAATATTTACAAATGAAGCGGACTACTTTACGAGGTCTATAGGTTGCTGTTAACATTTAATCTCAATTTCTCCACTATTGCGCATATTGAAAAGGTTTTATCCATATTCAGCTTTTAACAAGGAATCAAAGCAGCACTTATGTATAAGCGACACTACGCGACGAAACGAGCAATTTAATTTTCATTTAAAGCAACTGTCAATGCTGAAGCGAATAAGCCTGTCTTCTTCAAGATGTAGCAGACGACATGTACCTATTGTGATCTGTTCTTAACACCTTTTAAGCTTATTGAATCTTTAATGAAGTACAAAGGGAGAGGGATTATAGTGTTAACTAGTTTTATGAGTTTGACCTTCGCGGCATGATCGTCGTCTTCAAAGGGATTTTTGAAGTTTCTTCTCCTGTCCAAGTAGTAGCTCCATGATGCAACTATTCTGATCAAAACACTTTTCCGAGAAATATAAGTACATATCCAACCAGGTTTTTTCATGGTGATCTTATTAAGGGAAAATTTCGGCGCGCTTGGCGCGCATTCGTCACGGTTGCACACCATCTTATGACCATTACTAAGGTTATAAAATCTTCAACTATTCTGATCAAAACACTTCTCCGAGAAACATAAGTACATCTCTAACCTCTTTAGGCCTATGGGATCTTTTAGTCTAATTTGAAGCATGATGTGGAAGGTTGAAAGTACGTATTTGCCGTAATACATTTTTCAAATGCAGCCATTGCCGGTATAGATGGTAATTGTTAATACACTTACAACGAAAAAGCATTTTGAAATGCGCTTTGTAGTCCTAAACCCCTTTTGCTATACCTCCCTGTTCTAAATATTCACCTCCCGTCTGTCGGGGCACCTATACTCTCTCCTCCCATTTCCCCACATTGCTGGGAGGCTGTCTTTTGGTGTCTGGATTTGTCTGGCTTTCAAACTAACGTAAACACCATATAATTCGTATATTTTGTAAACTGTGTGCTCGGCTATCCATACTCCTATGGTTTGAGTTCACCTTGCGATGTTATGGAGAAGATAAGCATCATGCCAGTGTCCCATATTATATAAGTAACCCAGATCTTCCACTAGGCCCTGTAGCAGTGTCTGCCAACCTTTTATAATGCACAATAAAGCAAAGGAAAAATTTCGTAATAGTCCAAGAATGTTTCTGCGAACTACACGCACATATTTTTAAGTAAAAACTTTCCCCGAGTAGAGAGCATTAATTAAAGTAGCAAAAGGGGGGCTTCAGGAGGTTTTTTGACAACATATCTTTCTCTTAGAGAACATACTCTCCTCCTTCACTTTATCAAAAATTAGAATTCACTAAACTATGGATATTTCCAGCCATATAATATCAGTTCCAAAATATCCCAAAGATAACGCCAATTTTCATCTAAACAACCTTAAATTAACGAAAATGTCTCAAAGGGGAGGGGACACCCCTCCTACAGGACTGCACTTTTATGACGTGACAAAGGAATGATTATCATTGCTGTGAACTATCACATGGACACATACACTCCTCTATCACCTAACCATACTCTCCTCTTTCACCTAACCAAAACTTAGAGTTCACTAACTTAATTATGGATATTTTACAGTCATATATGAACAGTTCAAAAACTATCCCACAGATGGCACCATTTTGTATCTAAGGAACCTTAAATTAACAAAAATTTCTCAAAGGGGAGGGGACACCCCCTCCCCCAGGACGGCACCTTTATGTAGTGACAAAGGAAGGATTCCACACTAATTTATACAATCGCAGGTACGCATAAATAGGTACAATTTACGCAGACTTGGGGGGAACTGAGGTGGCATGTTGACGTCATCTCTGGTGCCCCCAATCACCAAATCCTGGCGGCGCCACTGTACAAGATGTATCTTGTTGCCAATGTCTAACTGATTCCTTCACCATCCTGCCAAATTCTTGCTTTGGTGGTTTCTATTCGTTACAGGCACTGCTTAGCTTGAATATGCCTTGTGAACCATCATAATGTCTTCAATCACTTATAACATTTTACAACGTGACAGAGTAACAAACTAACCATCATTTCAGGGTTTGAAATTAAGTTTTCTTTTATTTGATACCAAGCACGACATATTTTGGGTATAATGAATTTTAAGGGTCAATGACGCGTCGCCCTTAGTATTTTTTTTCTTCCATGGACCCCCGAAAAACTCTAATTGTTCCCCAACACCTTACTCACGTTCCTTACTTTTTCTTTTTTGTGAAAACCTGACGCCCTCATACCTACTTCAAATCGTAGTTGTACAAATCGGCTTTTTTGATTTTTTTTCCAGAATGTCAAAAAGTAGAGCTAAGTTTGGGATACTATTACGGCACGACCAGAGTCCACCCTATCCGAGCAGAAGCCAACTCCGATTCCACATCCCCGAATTTTGGGCCAGTTCCGATCACACTCAAAATACAAACACATCCTAGTACGTACCCTCTTAAGTTCCAATCCACGTTTCTGATACTAGTGGGCACAGAATTCTGGATACCTGAGTACTTAATCTCTATCTGCCAGTGTTATAGCAAATCACTACATATGGGAATATTTTAATTTTAGTTGTACACATCGTCCATCCATTAATAAGGTCCATCGTTTTTTCACGTCGCTTCCGTGTGTCTGACGCCTCCCTCAAGATATTAAGTATTGATGTGGTGGTGGTGACAATGACGAGTTATACATCTGGTGACTATGGTGCTCCAAATAACAATGGAGATCTTTTTAGCCATTTTTAATGATAACTTTTCATATTTGATGAAACCTCTGCTTGTGGAATGAACTCCGAGTCCAAGTTCACTTACATTACCTTCCGGACTAATTTCGATATCCAGCGTTGAGTCCGCCGAATCCGGACGGTTCAATTAAGTTGGAGCCCAGTTTATTATGCCAAGCATCAGTATACAAACGTGTCATAGGCTTAGGGAGCTGTTCTTGAATGGAGGGGGGCTGAACGATCTTCTGGACCGCGGTCCTGGGGGAGGGGTCTAAGGGGAAGGGGTTCCTTAGATGTAATTTGGTGCAACATATTGGTAGGTCCGTAGTCAAGAGGACCAAGGGGCGAAACTCCCTGAATTTTTTTTGCCCCATTAGATAGTTTGAATCTTACCATTGACTTAATGCATTTGTACACATTTGACCCCCTCTGAAAATTTTTCGCCCCCTGGAAATATATTTGCCCCCTCCAATACCTTGTCTGGCTACGGGCCTGCGTATTGGGCAAATTTTAAAGAAAATTACTAGTGGAAACTTTTGACATTCTTTACAAAGGCTGAATCAAACATACAAAGGTTTTCTGTCCTTTTGTATCTCAGGGGATACGGAAGCATATTCCCGCCACATACTTCCGCACACACACATTTTTAACTGGGAGGAAGAGGGTTTAGTGCCTTATAGTGCGAATAATACCAACTCTTAGTCTCATCGGAAACAGCAGAATCTATTTTGAATTGGTCCAAATGCGCACATTAAAAGTATACTAACAAAGCTGATTGCAAGAGGAGAGAGAAGATGTCTGACTTAATTAAAGTTGCACTCTACTTGCAAAGGGAAAAATGACATATTATGGGCTGCGTTTTTCTGCATTGCGTAAACTACACGATTTCAACATATTTGTGCTCTTGTTTTGTATCGACACAAAGTGTAAACTTAAAATTTAGGCTGTAAGGACAGGGGTGGGTAACACTCCAGCCCGTCGGGCCGTAATGCGGGCCCTCGAACCAATTCATAAATGTAAATTCGAATCACGTGAAAAGTAATTGAAAATAAAAGTTTTAGTCGGCACGGCCAGCCCACAATTTTACTCCTGCTTACGCCTATACAGTACCACTTTTCCGGTATTTTCATGGTAAATCGGCGGCGAAGGACTACCAGTAGGCCTATATTTTAATACTAAACCCCTCTGCACCGCCAGTTCATGGTAAAACACCGTATTCGTTATAGACATAGAATTATTCAGGCGCAGAATCCCTTGAAGCTAGGATACTTCTGGAGGTACACGGAAGCTGTGCGTTGCAGTAACCCAGTAAACACGTTTAAATAATTGTAACAATATAAGGAACAACAAGTTTTGCACTAATGTTGCTGTGAAGCGTGAAATACCTATAATGTTTAAAAACTACATATTACTGTAAACATGTTGAGTCGCTAGAAAAGCGGGAAAAATGTTGTTCGCTGATGGTCCCTCCTACAACATTTAACATATGGGGCATTAGAACGCTAACATTTGTTACAACATGTTACAAAAAAAACATTTTACAACTGTTTTGAAGAATATGTCTCATGTAATGCTAATATGTAATTAATTGTGTTTTAAAATATATTTCAAACTCTAAAAATCAATATCAGAAAAATGTTTTCATTAATATTGTTACAACATGAATCAATTATGTTTTTAAAATATTAAATGTTGAGTCGCTAAAAAAGCGGGAAAACGTTTTCCAGATGGTCCCCGTAACAACACAAAGGCATTAGTATGACATTTGTACAATGTTAAAGAAAACATTAAAAAACTTTGAAAGAAGTTCAAGTGATGCAATATCAATGTTTTTTCAAAATATTTTAGAAGCATTAAAATTAATGCCAGCAAAATGTTGATGATAATACTGTGAAAACCTGAATTAAGTCGCTAGGAAAGCTGAAAAATGTTTTTCTGGTAGGTCTACAATAACATAAGGACATTAGTATGACATTTTTACAATGTAAAAGAAAAGATTTTATAGCTGTTTGAAGAATGTTCAGATAATGCTAAATTAATATTATTTAAAACTACTTTTAGGACTTTAAAAATCAGTATCAGAAAAATGTTGACACTAATATTCTATTAAAACATGAAGTCATATAGCTTTTTTAAGTATATCAAATGGTTGAGTTCGCCTACGAAAGGCTTCAGGAAATATGTGTCACACTAAATGTTTTATATTGCATCACTATTACACTAGTTTGACACTTTTACAATGTTCACAGAAATATTGTACACCTCTTTTAAAAGTGCTAGAAAACACCACATTAATGCTGCTTAAACCTTCTCAAAATGTTGGTCACATAGTACTGAAAGCATTGCTGTGACGGTTGAAAAATTGTTGTTGTGATATAAGCATCACAATTTTGGAAAGCGATATAGAGGGTATAGTAGACATCAGGGCTGTAACACCCGAGTCCGGACTCGGACTCAATTCCGGACTCGAGTCCAGTTTTTTCTGGACTCGGAATTGGCCCGGATTGGGAGGTCCTGGAATCGGAATTGGCCCGGAATGGGCTGCACCTGGACTTTTCGTGGACTCGGAGCTCGAGTCACTAGCCGGAGTCCACTTAAAGTGAAAATTTTGTTGCGCCCCCAGCCATATTTAGCTCATATTAACAACTCTAGGCTTACTCAGCCTATTGGTTCCTTTGAGAAAAGTAGCCTCCGTGGGGATGTTTTGCAACATGTGGGGGCAATGGAATACTATTTAAACTTGAGAATCAGCTGGGTTTGAAACCTTACGTCAGGATTCAGGAATTTCTGTAGGTGGGGCATTGTGGCTAATTTTTTTTCCCCTGCTTGGGAAAAGGATTTGCTAGGTCCTCCTGGGGCTCCTTAGGCTAGCCAGGTGTACATGGGAAAAATTAATTGGTTTGGTCTTGGTAACCAATGAACTATTCAAGAATTGTATGAAATAAAGAAGAGGGTTTTAACAAAAATGGCCCTCTAAGTTTAGTTTGGAAAAGTGCCTTGCATGATACATGCCTGGTTGTGGACTACATGATACGATGCCTGTTTTGAATCTTGTTATCATTCCCTAGTTCCTGTAATGGCAAAAAGTTAGCATTAACCATTGTCATTACCCAGCCTACAGAAATTCCTTTGATTGAAGAACTTTACACATTCCTTTCAGGTTATTCAACTTAATCTATTCAAGCAGTAACCACTAGTCTGCAAGTATGTGAAAGTTAAATACAACAAAAGTGAAGGTTACTGTTGGGCCAATGGGTTGAGTCAAGTCCCACCTGTCCCCCAAGGTCCTGAGCAAAGGTCTGAGTCGATGGTCAGAAGCCGAGTCAGAGTCCAGAAGGCCTTCGATACCAAAGCCTGTGTCAGAGCCATAACCAGGATCCGAGTCAGAGTCGGAGTCAGAGTGTATGGGCTAGCATTTTTTGAACATAGAGCCTATCTCTGTTTCGATGGGGGTGTGTGTAACAGGTAAGTTGGGGGTTGCTCCAACTGACCTCGGGGGACTACCTGAGACCTTATTAAGTGATTTACTTACAACTCAAAAGCAGTCCTGAGAATTGTGCAATATAGGCTATCACAGTGATTTATGCCAGGACTGCCCTGGAGGGGGCAGGTGCCCAAGTGGGGGAAGGGGGGGGGCGCAACCTGACAACCTGACAATGGGGAGGGCTTTGTGTCAAGCCACATCAGAATATAATAAAGGCATCATACCTAGGGCTTTCGATTTTTTGGCTCTTCAGGGGTAATTTTTATCAACGTCATCATGGTAAAGTGAAATGGCTTGAAGGCCAAATTGCCAAATGCAGGCTCTTGTGTCTCGATCTGGTTTTCCCATGCTCTTTAATATATGGGCATGCTATCTCTGCAGCTACTGCAGGCTTCAAGGTTGTCGATGGGGACACGTTAGTCACTTAGTAAAGCCAACAGGACCAATGTTTGTCAAATGCCCATGCAAAACCAGCTTGCAGTCCATATATGTCTTCATTCATGTATAGTGCAGGTCTGTATATGTATTGAACCAATGAATCGTTATACAGCACACATAGATTAAAGTGGGAATTTTCATCATCCCAGACAGTTCTCAATTCGTCCCCCAAACTATGACGAATCTATCTAGCTCCTCCCATAACTGTATGAAGCGTACTCCTTGTGCTAGGAATACAAGCCTCATTTTATTGCTTAAAGGCCATGTCCTGGCTGAGGATACAAGGCTATAAAATGTAATAAAAAGCACTCTCTCCCTGCATTGTGTGGAATGTGAGCTACTCTGCATCTTTCCAAATTTTCAAACTTTTGATGGCAATCAAAGCAGCAGTCACGAAGGGGTTGTAGGGGGGGAAAGAAGAAGAGGATTTTTTGTTTTTTCTGAGAATTTTCATACCGCCCTACACTAAAAATAGCTACTTTGGAGTGATGACCGTCTGTCTTTAATGAGACAAAAGCTTGAACATAATGTAGTTCTAACGTGTTAGGCATAGGCCCAACAATATACTGGACTGCGGTTCAAAGCCCTCATGCTGGCTGCATGAAAGTTCTACATATGCCAGTAATATCAGTGCAGCAGCTGGTCCTTGTTGGGTAGTTTGTTACGTCGTAGCAATTCAATAGCGCTTGCTAGATAGATTTTAACCTAAAAGTTTTTTAAAAAGCTTCTTACTAATATCTGTGTCTGCACCGTGTGATCGTCCATGACGGAGCATGAGTTGTTCATGCTGCAGTGATGAAATGGATGACATACTCATTAGAACTGAACCATAAAAGTTAAAACCGTACCAGTCAGAATGAACTATTTGTTTTCCCCAGGTAAAGGCTGTAGTATACTATAGGTAGTCAAGGAAGTCGACTACGTAACTTAATGTTAACACTGAACTTTCTAGCATAACATGGGGTATCTACAACAAAAAAAATGTATCGAAATCTATAATCTTGACTTACTACAGGTGCATTCCACTAATAGTACTGGTGTTGATACAACATACGCCTGTACTTCAGGATCATGTAGGGTCTATATACTAGTGCAATGCATGGTGGGGCGCAACTGGATCTGGTAGTGACTGCCTTTTATTGTAACCAAGATTATGTGCTTGTTGTGCAATATAGGCCCTATAAGGCCCATAGCCTACCTCTCCCAGTTGGATCCCCATCCGGCCACCACCTGTCCTCTGCATATTTACCCCCTCATCAAAAGTATAGTACAAAAGGGTTCTTGAACTACAGTAATTAAGTTTAGCTCATGCTGCCATTCAATGCACATGACTGATCTGTACACGCAGTTAGTTTATGCAAAATTCATAGTCTTTATACATCAACAGAAGCTTAAGCTATTCGACCAGGCATATGCCAGTTATAGTAGACAGTTTGGTTTTTACATCTTATTCTGTATAAAACTTCAAGTATGCAATAACTAACCCCATTTGTAGCAGTTTAATAATAAGCCTTCCTTAGTATAATAGTCCTACACAGTATAGCCTTTTTGTAAAATTTGTTACAGAAGACAGGGTGCAAAAAAGTATCAACCTTCCTTCAGAGCCCATAATAACTTTATGGTTTTTGAATAGGAAGGATTTTAGGAGATTCACTGACAAATGTTTCTGCAAGGCAAGGCACAGACCTATGTTTCGATTGTTTAGCATGATGATTGTGCAAGGTGTGGTAAACAATCAATAGTCACATTATTGTACCAGTTGAATGGGTTAGGCACAACACTCAAGGTATTATTAGGTACCATGTCAGCTATAGTGTACTTACCTGTATTTTCCTTGAAATCTTTCCAGTGCTTTGGAGATTTGTATAGTCTCCTCTTAAACCTTTCAGACCCAACAAATCTGACTGTCTTTGTGTTTGTAAAAACTGTTTAATTGGCTTTGATTGTACAGTAGGTAGTTGCTCCAATACATCCTTGGTTTTATACAACAAGCCCAGGGTTCAAGTTGATTAAGCTATTCAGGCACTGACCATCAGCCTTTAGGATTACAAGGTGTGAAGTCCAATAACACAAAATGGCAGTGAATTAGCTATATGTTTATAGACCACCGATCAGAACATAATCAATACTAATTGGCCAAAGTTGTAAGTTTTTTTGTGCCCTGAAATCAAGTAGTGTAACGGTATGACAATTGCCACCTTTTACTTCAAACCATTAGAGATGATGACGTGTCGTACAGGCATCAGCAGGCGCAATTGTGTAATGATGTTGCGAACATATTTGTTGGGGGTGGGTGGGGTGGGGTTGGACTACAATATGTAGATTTAATTTGCAGCTGGGCTTTAAATCTATATTTTAAGCTTAACATTTCTGGGATTATCTATGTCTTCACTTCTAGCCTTGTATGAAATTTGTTCAATTTTTAGGGGCTAAGAGAATATTTTGGGGTTCGCCTGCCCCCCAGAGAAGGGCACCTGAGTATCATTCAGACATTGGCAGTGGTTGTGTTCTAGAACATTGTAAATATTCCAGATACTGTTTATGATACTCATATAGAGTGGATGCCAAACCTTATTACTAAGTACACCTAATATTATTCTTGTACCCATGATAGTTGGCCGCTTGGTGGTGCCTATAAGTATACTCAAGACCATGTAACTGCACCCATACCACCTTGCCAGATCCTGTACCAGTGCTCATCAAATTCCTTCAAGCGTTTGAACTTTCATACACTTGGGTATGAAAGTTCTTTGAGTCGTGACCTGTTATCCATACGCGTGTTGTGTGACCCATAGTCTGTGCTCAAGTTTCGTGACCCAGCCTAGGACTAATTGCACCCATACCAGCTTCTCAAGACCTGGCACACATAACATACCCAAACTCAAACAATCCAGGGGGGGGGTGGGTGCGGGGGGGGGGGCGCACTCATGACTCAGTACCCTGTTGGTGTCCCCGGGCTCATGACCTGTTACCCGTACCTGTACCGGCCGGCCCCCATCCGTACTCATGGCCCGGTTCCCATACCTGTACCCACGCCCATGGCTTGGTACCCATACTCATGACCAGCTGGTACCTGTACCTGCGCTCATGCTCCTGTATTCACACTACACCGTGGGGCTGCCAATTTCCAAGGATTTTACTGCACATTTACTTATGGGATGGACTCGGACTCGGCTCGGACTCGGGTCCTCTGGACTCGGACTCGGCTTGGACTCGGGGGGTACCGGACTCGGAATTGGCCCGGAATTGGGGTCACTGGAATCGGAATTGGCTTGGACTCGGATTAGGTGGACTCGGTTACAGCCCTGGTAGACATTTTCAAGAAGAAGGATATCGTTACACTGGTTTTACTAAACCACATTGATGCTACTGAAGCATGATGCTTTATGCCCTTTACGAAAATATTTTACCTCTGCAGTATGTACAGGTAACTGTGTTAACAAAGTTTAGGCAAGGCATACACCTACAGTACTGTATATCTTACTTAAGCGTTACAGTAGATATAACGTTTATAAAACCTGAAATAGTGCGTTGCAAAATGAGCAGCCATTTCCATCATTCTGTTCTACTGTATGCTCTTACCTGCTCTTTTGTGCACTTTTCTACCATGCTATAATTCAACACAGTACTGTACCGTTAACAGCATCATGATACTGTATCACCAAGAAAACTCTATATTAAAATTACCGTGAATATGTACCAGCGCCTTCATTAAGCACTGTAATGTTTTGCTTACCATTTTCAAGGAACTTAATGTAAAGATGGAAAATACTGTACAGTAGGTGAAACAACATGTCCATAAAGTTTGCTGTTACATCGAATGTCTTGAACATATTAACTTTCAGTAACTAAACTAATTGTCCAAGGCGTTGAAATGTTGTTCCCCCCCCCCTCCCAAGTAATATAAATGTTAAGGCTGGAGTGAACAAAGTAAACTAGTTGCTGGCTATCATAAGTCACCAGTTTATGAACCAAACTCCAAATTTAAGCTTTGCATGCATGACATGCGTGCATGTGTAATTAAAGAAAATAGGCTTTTTAGTGTCATAGTGTATTCTTCATGACCTGTTTCACCAAGTTGGTACCTTTGAAATACTCAAAATCCTAATGAAGTATAAAAATTCATGAAGATCCTTCCCCTGATTTCAAACTGTAGTACAAAACTCTTGGGAGTTCCAAGAACACTTTAATCAATAAAATCCTTTAGCCACTTCCTAGAGGTTACAGTATGTTCCCAGGGGCGTATATGGGACAGGGGGTGTGAACTTTTGGGACCGACTTCATTCCTGGGGACCGGCTCCCTTGCCATAGTTGTACGCTTCGAAATTCTGGAGACTTTTTTTTTTTTTTTTTGCTTTTCGGGCAATTTGAGACCGTTCACATTGACATAGTACTACGAAACGAATTTTTCAAGATCTTTCTTTTTCTGCTTTTCGGGCAAACTTTGCACTTCAAATGTTCATGTCTGGTCTACTGGTTATAAACGGCATACTTGAACTGCGTTTGAGACCGCTGTACTTTTTTGAGCCCAGATGAAAGAGTACCGACTTTTGCATATTTCACGGGGGATTTCTCCACACACCCCCACCCCTACCGTATGAAACGTCCCTGTATATTTCCTTTGAAAATGTGACAATGAAGTTGCTGTACTGACTTTCTTTCAGTATTGTTTGACTATCAGACAATAGAGGCTCTCCAAAATCTTGTATCACTAGTGGATTATTGCTGTGCAGCTAATAAGTACAGTACATGCAGCATTACAAGTTTCGACACCTCCTGAACCCTCGCTCGTACAGCATACAGCAGTTTGTTCGCAATCACTGACAATCAAGCACCTGTCATCAACTCAAATTGTCCACAAAATGGGAACACATGGTAATTTTTTCATCCGAAGGGAGAGCCATCCTCTTTCAAATTTCATGATACAATTGTATCTGTGCTATCAATGTGCTACTGTACAGTATGATGGCATGTACTATGCAGCTAAATATGTAATGCTTTCAAAATTACCTTGCGAATATGTTAAGTTGCCGCAGCTACATACAGACCGTACATGTATGTCACAACCTTCTTCTTGCGTCAGTTCATTATAGGATTGGTTTGCAGCCTGAAAAGACAAGAACAAAAAACTGTTTTTTATTAAAAAACCCAAAACAACTGATCAAGGTGATGAGTTGTATGGACTCTTTTCATACATCCTGTGCACTTAATGAGTCACTGTAAGTACATTGAACTGCTGATGTGATGAGAAAGAAGGGTGTCTTGCATACTGTAGTTTCAGCAGGAGAGCAGTCCTGTAGCCTTTTCAATTCCCTCAGCCTTTTGGGGACTTTGTCAGATCCTGGATTTTCACATATTTTTTGAACATTGCAATGCAAATGCTGTATGTTACCAATTACCTACTGTACCTGTATCTAGCCTTGCTGACCTCCCCCATCTTCAGTGAAGCTTTGCTTGTGCATGTAAGTTTTTCAGGAAGCCTTTCATCAAGCAGGTGCCAGGGGACTTTAACCCCATGGTCCTTAGTTTGCTCAAAAAAGAGGACTACTTCCCAGTTTCATAGAAAGTACCTTCTAATATGTCCCAACATATTAAACTTAAAACTAAATATATGTAGGGTTCCAATAAGCAATAAGACTGATCATTTTCCTGGACTTCTGTATGTAATATTTCCTTGCACTGTGGTTTCTGACAAAAGTTGCTGAGCCCATTTCACAGGCTCTTTGCATAGTCGTGCCAAACACCAGTGTTTCCACAACTCAGAGTCTGTCCTCATACCCCACCACCACATTCCTCCCGAAAAAGTTTTTCTTTTTCTTCAATACTGCTTCATGCTTTAAGTATTAAATGTTGACCCA